>WNGS01004946.1:29734841-29739841 GCA_020271785.1 Procambarus virginalis
TTAAATTTAAGCAAATATATTGTGGGTAAGGGAGCTTCCCACCAGCCATGCTGATGGTAGGGGGGGCTCACCCCAGAACCCCTGATGGGGGGGGGCTCACCCCAGAACCCCTGATGGTAGGGGGCTCACCCCAGAACCCTGATGGTAGGGGGCTCACCCCAGAACCCCTGATGGTAGGGGGCTCACCCAGAAGCCCCTGATGGTAGGGGGGGCTCACCCCAGAACCCCTGATGGTAGGGGGGCTCACCCCAGAAGCCCCTGATGGTAGGGGGCTCACCCCAGAAGCCCTGATGGTAGGGGGGCTCACCCCAGAAGCCCCTGATGGTAGGGGGGCTCACCCCAGAAGCCCCTGATGGCAGGGGGGGCTCACCCCAGAAGCCCCTGATGTAGGGGGGGGGGGCTGACATCATGATACCCACGGCATACAGCCTCACTTTACTCTGCATCTGGTCCTACAGCATTATTAGTTCATGTGTGTTCTATACATTTATAATAAGTTTACACTTTACAAGTTAATGTTCACTTCCTTCTGTAAAATGATGTCTTGTTTATTATTCCTTATATAAGTGTTACTTGGCCCTTAATGTTGACTACTTTCATTTATTAAACATTTTTCTCCATGTTGATTTTACTCAAGACCAGAAATATGCTAATTTGCTGGGATATTAATAGTTTCTTACAGTCTTGAGATCACAGTTTCAATTTAACACAATTTCAGGAAAACTACCCAGATGCCATCACGCTAATTGGTAAAGAACGACTCATTCGTGATTTCTTCGCCAACAAGGCTCTTACCTTGATTAATGTTAAGGTGAGTGTCACCTCTATATGCTCCAAGTGTTGAAGGGAAAAACACTATTGGATCAACAAATAGAAGTTTTCCTGTTGATAATTTTAGGCTACACAGTTGACTCACAGTTCGAGAGACTCTGGTTTAGGCTACACAGTTGACTCACAGTTCGAGAGACTCTGGTTTAGGCTACACAGTTGACTCACAGTTCGAGGGACTTTGGTTTAGGCTACACAGTTGACTCACAGTTTGAGGGACTTTGGTTTAGGCTACACAGTTGACTCACAGTTTGAGGGACTTTGGTTTAGGCTACACAGTTGACTCACAGTTCGAGGGACTTTGGTTTAGGCTACACAGTTGACTCACAGTTTGAGGGACTTGGTTTAGGCTACACAGTTGACTCACAGTTCGAGGGACTCTGGTTTAGGCTACACAGTTGACTCACAGTTTGAGGGACTCTGGTTTAGGCTACACAGTTGACTCACAGTTTGAGGGACTCTGGTTTAGGCTACACAGTTGACTCACAGTTCGAGGGACTTTGGTTTAGGCTACACAGTTGACTCACAGTTTGAGGGACTCTGGTTTAGGCTACACAGTTGACTCACAGTTCGAGGGACTCTGGTTTAGGCTACACAGTTGACTCACAGTTCGAGGGACTCTGGTTTGACTCTTGGAGGGACAGAAAGGGCTGGACAAATTTCTTTTCATCTGATGCCTCTGTCAACCCAGCAGTAAATAGGTACCCGGAAGTTAGGGAATTAATGCGGGTTACATCCTGGGTAAAGTCAGTAAATGGCATAGACAGCTCTTTCACCTGATGCCTTTGTTCACCTAAATTAAAAGTGGAAAGCTTATGAAGCAACATAGAACAATTGAAATATTCATACATAAGGATCCGGGTAGTACAGTCGGGTTCATTCTCGAAGCATAATAGATAATCCGGGTTTGAATCCCGTGGCAGACAGAAATGATTGGCATATTTTCTTTCACCTATATTTAGATTTAGATGTTGTATTCAGGTAAAGGTACATCCATTGAGTTACAAACATAATGATGGATTTAAAGATAGAGTTAGTACATACAATACCTAAAGCCACTAGTACGTATAGTGTTTCGGGCAAGGAGAGGGGGGGGGAAAACACTTAGACTAAAACTTAATAGAAATTGAGCTTAAAGTATAAATTGCGTCGAAAAAATATAAAATAAAAAAGGGGGGGGGACAAGGCAGAGAATAGCAATTATACAAGTTGGTCAACAAACAGCATTGATTACAATAGTAAGACATGGGTTGACATTTAGGGGTGAGGTAGGTTACATGGGGTTTATTAGGTAGGTTTTAGTTTTTATCTTAAACCGGTTGAGAGAGGTACATGATTGGGAAGGTCATTCCACATTCTGGGTACCTTGATTTGTAGAGCATTTCTAGTTTGATTAAGTCGTACTCTTGGAATATCAAATAGGTATTTGTTTCTGGTGTGGTGCTCATGGGTTCTGTTACAACCTTCAATGAAGCTTTTGAGGTCAGAATTGGCATTACAGTTCAGCGTTTTAAATATATAGAATACACATGAGAGGATGTACAGTGACTTAATATCTAACATATTTAGAGATTTGAGTAGGGGTACCGAGTGATGTCTGGGGCCAGAGTGAGATATTGTTCTAATAGCAGCTTTGTGTTGAGTAATTAGAGGACGTAAATGATTTTGGGTAGTAGAACCCCAAGCACAAATACCATAGTTGAGATAAGGATAGATGAGAGAGTAATAGAGCGTCACCAGGGCAGGGCGGGGTACATAATATCTGATCTTAGAAAGAATGCCAACAGTTTTAGATTTTTTTCTATATTTGGAATGTGTCCCTGGAAATTCAGCTTGTTATCGATGAGGACACCAAGGAATTTACCATCAACTTTGTTACTAATTTGGATATTGTTTATTCTTAGATTAATTTCATTTGAGGATTTATTACCAAACAAAATATAGAAAGTTTTGTCAATGTTAAGGGTGAGTTTGTTGGCAGTTAGCCAGAGATGGACTTTCTTTAGTTCAGTATTCACTGTGACATTTAGAGCAAGGGGTCAGGACTGGAGAAAAGGAAGGTTCTGTCATCAGCAAATAAGATTGGTTTGAGATGTTGAGAGGCATTTGGAAGGTCATTAATGTAGATGAGAAAGAGGAGAGGGCCAAGTATGCTGCCCTGAGGAACACCAATGTTGATGGGTAGGGTGGGAGAAATTGAATTATTCACAGAAACATACTGGAGCCTGTCAGTAAGGTAAGATTGAAGGTATTGGAAGGAGAGTCCTCTGACTCCATAACGATGTAATTTAAGAAGAAGGTTTTGGTGGTTGACAGTGTCAAAAGCCTTTCGTAGGTCCACAAATATCCCAACAGGGAACTCATTTTTATCTAGAGCTGTATGTATCAAGTTAATCATACTAATAAGTGCATCGTTAGTGAGTTTATTGGGGCTGAAACCATATTGGCAAGAGCTAAGTATATTGTGCTTGGCTAGATTTATTTATTTTTTTTTATACAAGAAGGTACATTGGGTTTGTGAAGATACATAGCATGGTATTTACAATCTTGAAAAGCCACTAGTATGTGCAGTGTTTCGGGCAGGTCCTTAATCTAACAGATAATTTTAAGTAGGTAAATTCAAGCAGAATTGATAAAATGATAACAGATACATTACAAGAAAAAAGAAAAATGAGATGGGAGAGATTAGTAGGTATATTAAAGCACATTGGTAGCTCTAATTGATTGCATTGACAGCTTGATTGGTAATTTAGACAAGATTAATAGACACCATACAGCAAATTGATAGCACATATAAGAAGACAGCAATGATCACAATGGTAAAGATGTTCGGATTGGGTACATAAAGATTGGAGATTGGGAAGCAATAGATACAGTGCAATTTTAAAGCACAAGGTAGGAAACTATGAATATTAAATTAGGTACTTTTTAGTTTTGTTTTTGAATGACTCAAAAGTTGGACAGCTTTTCAATTCAATAGGGAGTGAGTTCCATAGACTAGGTCCCTTTATTTGCATAGTGTTTACACAGATTAAGTTTAACTCTTGGGATATCAAAGAGATATTTATTTCTGGTGATAAGATAAGATAAGAGTAAGATAGATAAGAGTAAAGCGGCTTGTAGATTAGCTTTTCAAATATTTTTGACAAGGTTGGTAGAATTGGTATGGGTCTGAAGTTGTTGACATCAGTGAGATCACCACATTTATGGACTGGGGTTACTCTCGTTCTTTTTAGAATATCCGGAAAGGTTTGGAGTTCAAGTGATTTGTTGAAGAGCAATGCAATGGCAGGAGCTAGAAAGCTGGAGGCTTTTTTTGTAAATTAGAGATGGAATCTCATCAAAGGCACTTGACTTTGTTTTAAGGGAAAGGATTACTTCATTAACATCAGAGGAGTTAGCAGGAGTTAGGTACAGAGACTCTGGATAGTTACCAGTAAGGTAGTCTTTAATATTAGTGAGTGAGGATGGAATATCATGAGCAAGGGATGTGCCAATGGAGGAGAAGAACCTATTGAATTCAATAGCAGTGTCTGAGGCCGAAAGCACATCATTATCATTGGAAAGGAGTACGGATTGGTTTTTTATTCAAAAACTTTTTTGATCCCAATATTTCGGAAATAATGCTCCATGTTTTCTTAATGTTGCCCTTAATTTGGGTGAATTTATTTTCATAGTATTTTGTTTTGGCTCTCCTAATTATTTTTGACAGCATTGATGAGTAAATCTTTGAAGATTCTTTGGAGACAACTCCTAACCTACACTTCTTCTCAAGGTCATGTTTTTTATTTATAGATTTAAGTATCCCCTTTGTAAGCCAAGGATTGTTTAGCCTTTTAGTTGTGACTTGTTTAGTTAGCATAGGACAGTGGGTGTTATAAAGGCTGAGAGTTTTTTTGAAGAAATGTTTGTACTGCTAGGTTGATGTTTCCTATATCACCTAATTCAGTCTCCCAGTTGATATTAGCAGCAGCAGCAATAAAATTGCTTATAGAAGTTTCATTGTGCAGCCTAAAGCTTATCTCCCTTGTCTCTAGAGGTGGTTTGTTAATGTTAGTTAAGAGCAATGTGGGGTAATGGTCTGTAGTGCTATCGGTGATTATACCTGAAGTAAGCAGAGAGGTTATGTTGGTCCAGATGTGATCTAGAGCCGTGACAGTACTATCAGTGAT
>WNGS01004946.1:29744841-29753173 GCA_020271785.1 Procambarus virginalis
TACCTCTTTTTTCTTTTTTTTTGTTCATTTTGTGTTTGTTTTGTATATTCTTGTTTATATATTTTTCCCCCTTTTATATCTTAATTCTATTTTGTAATTGCCATTCTTGCCTTGTTTTCCAACAATCAGCCTTTTTATGCAGACAAGTATAGAACCAGAACAAAAACTCTTATCCACTATCTATGACAATCATCACTTTAATGATCAAAATTGCAGATATTTTACAGCACATGATGTAAACAATGTATTATCACATAATCACAATATCTCTGTAATCAACCTGAACGTTAGATCCCTAGGTAAACACTTCGATGATGTTAGTGCCTTGATTGAAACTGTTGACAACAAATTCTCTTTTATTATACTTACTGAAACGTGGTTGAAAGAGGATACTACTCAACTCTTTAACATGCCTAACTACTCGGCAATTCACAACTGTCGTCAAATTCAGAGAGGTGGTGGTACTGCTCTTTACTACCACCAAGAACTGACATGCTTAAAAGTAATTAGAACTAGAGACAGCTGTGGGGAGTATATCTTCGCCAGTTTCAGAGTTAAGGGTGCCGAGTCTGTCCTGTCTGTGGGTGCAGTCTATAGAATTCCTAACACTGATGTGTCCGAATTCAACACAAACCTTAGAAATCTAATACTAGATAACAGACTGAACAAAAACCATCTTATTATCGCAGGGGACTTTAATATTGACCTCTGCGAGCCTGAACACCCTACTACTGTTAGCTTCCTCAACTGTATGAATTCCTGCTTCCTCATACCCTTAATCACTAGACCTACTAGAATCACTGATAGTACGGCCACGACTCTAGATCACATCTGGACCAACATAACCTCTCCGCTTACTTCAGGTATAATCACCGACAGTACTACAGACCATTACCCCACATTTCTCTCAACTAACATTAACAAACCACCTCTAGAGACAAGGGAGTTAAGCTTTAGGCTGCACAATGAAACTGTTATAGACAATTTTATAACTGCTGCAGATAATGTCAACTGGGAGTCAGAGTTAGGTAACATAGGGGACATCAACCTAGCAGTGCAATCTTTTCTTCAAAAAACTCTAAGCCTTTATAACACCCACTGTCCTATGCTTACGAAACAAGTCACAACCAAAAGGCTTAACAATCCTTGGCTTACAAAGGGAATACTTAAATCCATTAATAAAAAACATGACCTTGAGAAGAAGTATAGGTTAGGAACCGTCTCCAAAGAATTCTCAAAGAATTACTCTTTATTGCTATCTAAAATAATTAGACGAGCCAAAACTAAATACTACGAACATAAATTTACCCAAATAAAGAGCAACATTAAAAAAACTTGGAGCACAATTTCACAAATATTGGGATCAAAGAAGATTTTAAACAACAAACCAACACTCCTGTCTAATAACGATGGTCAGCTTTCAGCCTCTGATTCTGCTATTGAGTTCAATAGGTTCTTCTCTTCCATTGGGTCATCCCTTGCAAATGATATTCCATCTTCCAGTACTGATGTTAAGGACTATCTTACAGGTAACTATCCACAGTCTCTGTACCTAAAGCCTACTAATTCCACTGACGTCAATGAGATAATCCTTTCCCTTAAAACCAAGTCTAGTGCCCTTGAGGAGATACCAACTTTAAGTTACAAAAAAGCCTCCAGATCTTTAGCCCCTGCTATTGCATTGCTCTTCAACAAGTCACTTGAACTCCAAACCTTTCCAGATATTCTAAAAAAAGCGAGAGTAACCCGGTCCACAATGTGGTGATCTCACAGATGTTAACAACTACAGACCTATATCAATCCTGCCTAACTTGTCAAAAATATTTGAAAACTAATCTACAAGCAGCTTTACTCTTATCTAGCCAAACACAATATACTTAGCTCTTGTCAATATGGCTTCAGACCCAAAAAAAGCACTAACGATGCACTTATTAGTATGATTAACTTGATTCATGCAGCTCTTGATAAAAATGAGTTCCCTGTTGGGTTATTTGTGGACCTGCGTAAGGCTTTTGACACTGTCAACCACCAAAACCTTCTTCTTAAATTACATCATTATGGAGTCAGAGGACACTCCCTGCAATACCTCAAATCTTACCTTACTGACAGGCTCCAGTATGTTTCTGTGAATAATTCAATTTCTCCCACCCTACCCATCAACATTGGTGTTCCTCAGGGCAGCATACTTGGCCCTCTCCTCTTTCTCATCTACATTAATGACCTTCCAAATGCCTCCCAACATCTTATACCAATTCTATTTGCTGACGACACAACCTTCATTTACTCCAGTCCTGACCCCCTTGCTCTAAATGCCACAGTAAATACTGAGCTAAATAAAGTCCATCTTTGGCTAACTGCCAACAAACTCACCCTTAACATTGACAAAACTTTATATATTCTGTTTGGCAATAAATCCTCTAATCAAATAAATCTCAGAATAAACAATACCCAAATTTGTAACAAATTAGATGGCAAATTCCTTGACGTTCTCATTGACCACACGATGAATTTCCAGGGACACATTCTAAATATATCAAAAAAGTTAAAAAAAACTGTTGAGAAACTCTCCAGACACAAAGCAGAACGCTTTAAAAGAGACCAACGTCGTCTATGCCTTCAAATGCCCACTTGGGGACTGTAAGCCTCAAAGAACTCAGTATATAGGCAAGACAACAACATCTCTTTCCAGGCGATTAACGATGCATAAGCAACAGGGCTCCATTAAGGAACATATAATCTCTTCCCACAACCAGACCATCACCAGAGAAATCTTAACAAACAACACAGAAATCATCGATAGATACAGCGATAGCAGGCGGCTTGACATCTGCGAGGCACTACACATCAAGAAGTCAACACCAGCCAATTAATGCACAACTATATTCTACCCACTTCAAGACTCCGCACCAATATAGAAGCATCAAGAAATATGGGTCAATAGGCCCTTTGCAGTTACTTCCATTCTTCCCTTTAATTTACCCAATTTATACCCATTGTTTCGTGTTCTGTCTTGTGTTGAAAGTTTGTTCACCTCATCCAAAACTGTTGTAACATATCACCTCACCCAAATGCAGGTATATAAGATGAAAGCTGCTTAAGTTATAGCATAGTAGAACTCTGTTTAGTGTTTGCAAGTTATAGTTGTGTGTGTGTGTAAATTAAAGTCTTTGAAAATGTAATAAGTTATTACGAAACGCGTTCAAGTGTCGCGTCAGACTAGAAATAAAAATGAATTTTGGAGAATCGATTTTCAATTACCATCGACAGTGAAAAGAAACATAAGAAGTATTGAGAAAATTTGTGTTAGAATTATTAATCTTACTTTTTCAGTCATATCTAATAATATATGTTTACAAGAAAGACTGCTACCAAAAATACTAATATATATATATTAGTATATGTATATATATATATATGCAATTGACGATCACTAAACACTGATCATTTGTATGCGGAAAAACCACAAAGAAATGGAGAAAGGGGGGTGAACGTTTCGGCTTTTCAAGGCCTTTGTCAACACCAGACTGATGTTGATCAGTCTGGTGTTGACAAAGGCCTTGAAAAGCCGAAACGTTCACCCCCCTTTCTCCATTTCTTTGTGGTTTTTCCGCATATATATATATATATATATATATATATATATATATATATATATATATATATATATATATATATATATATATACAAACAAATGCCTTTGAATGCTTCTGTTCATCTAGCAGTATGTAGGTACTCAGGGGTTACAGATAAGGGGGAGGGAAGCTCAATGAAAGCCAAACGTGTATAAATACACTCTGGCTTCCTGTCCCCGAACACAATTAATTATGAATTAATTATATTTGATATTATACTCGTGTTTTACCAACATGTGTGACGTTGCAGTGTTCGCCGTACCACGTGGGCTCCACCTCGCTGCTTCTGGGGGATGCCGCCCACGCCATGGTGCCCTTCTATGGTCAGGGCATGAACTGTGTAAGTTGTTGGGGCCCTGTGTACATAACATTTATGTACCGCTCATTCCTCATGCATTTACACGTCCATTTACAAAACCTGTTCGTTTTACACATGGTATATTTGACATATATATAGTATATTTTATTTGTTATTTTTTGGACAGCTTTGTTTCCATAGCCTCTTGTTGTTTGTATCTCAGTAGTGATGACAGATTATGACCAGAAACTTACACAGTTCATATATATATATATATATATATATATATATATATATATATATATATATATATATATATATATATATATATTTATATATACAAGAAGGTACAATGGATTTATGAAAGAACATAGCATTGAAGTTTTTACATTCTTGTAAAGCCACTAACACGCGCAGCGTTTCGGTCAGGATCTTAATCTAACAGATAATTTTAAGTAGGAAATTTCTAGCAAAATTGAAAAAATGTTAACAGGAACATTGTAAGAAAAGTTGACAAAGATTAACAGGTACATTATAGTAAAGTTTGAGGGTGATCAACAGGTACATTGTAGCATAATTTAAGGAATTTTCAAGGTATAATGTAGTAAAATATGCATTCAATATAACAACCATGATATAAGATGATAGCAGTGATTACAATGGTGAAGGTGTATGGCTTAGGTACAAATGTTGGCGGGATTGGGTAGCACTAGAGACAGTGCGAGTTAAATCACTGGGTAGGAAACTATGAAGATGAAATAAGGCACTTTTTGGTTTTATTTTTGGACAGCTTTTGAATTCGTTATGGAGTGAGTTCCATAGACTGGGTCCCTTTATTTGCATAGAGTGTTTACACAGATTAAGTTTGACTCAGAGGATATCAGAGATATTTATTTCTGATGTGGTGATAATGGGTCCTATTACATCTGTCCAGAGAGAGTTTCAGGACAGGGTTTTGTAAATGTAGTTGACTCAAGAGAATGAGCAGAGTTCTCATGTGATGTTAAGAAATTTAAACAGTGTGGAAGCTGAGGATTGTCTGAAAGCAGAATTTGGTATTGTTCTGATAGCAGATTTTTGTTGGGTGATGATGGGCTTGAGTTAGTTAGCCGTGGTTGAACCCCATACACAGATACCATATATAAGATAAGGATAGATTAGTGCATTGTATAGCGAGATAAGAGCAGAGTTAGGTACAAAATATCTGATTTTACAGTATATCAACCGTTTTTGAGACTTACTTAGTTATGTGTTGTATGTGGGTGCTCAAGTTGAGTCTCTTGTCTAAGTATAGGTCAAGGAACTTTTCATAATTTTTATTGGTGATGTTACCATTTTCTAACTGAAACTGAATTGCATTTGTTGATTTGTTTCCAAATAAGATGTAGTAGGTCTTTTCTGTTTTTAGTGGGAGTTTGTTGGTTGATATCCATAAGTGGATTTTTTTAAATCATTGTTTACAACTATTTAATGTGTGTGGGGTGAGGTCTGAGTAGATGAAGATAGTATCATCAGCAAATAATATAGGTGTAAGAATGTTAGAGATATTAGGCAGATCATTGATGTATATAAGAAATAGGAGAGGTCCCAAGATGCTGCCCTGTGGCACTCCTACGGTTATTGGTAGAATGGGAGAGGTTATGTCATTGATGGCTAATCAATGACATATATCATTCTGTCTAATGACAGACAATGGTGTCTGTCATTAGGCAAAATTGAAGTTAATGTAGAGGTGGTCCCTTAATTGTTACTGACCATTGCAAGTGGTCCTCATTACTGAGTATCATGTAAGTGTTCCTTGCACCTAACCATCTTGTAAGTGTTCCTAGCCACCATAACCAGTGGGCACCACTGGTTGAAAGTGACTGACTTGCCATACTGTTCATTATGGAAAATTAGTCACTTTCAACCAATGGTGCCCACTGGGAAGGATACCATTTGCATACCTTATAGTGATATTTTTAATTTACCTTTGGTTCCAACAATTGTAATACACTGTACCAGAACTAATAAGATGTATAATGGGATCACAAGACTATGATGTAGCTACAATAAAATACATTATAAAACTTGGATTGCGGTGCAAGATGGCATTTTCCAAAATCCAAATCTGGTATAGTCAGAATAATATTAAGCTGGTATAGTACTCCTGGTTGGGATATATTTGAGTTCATTATGGTTCAGTTGATAGTGTGTGTGAGTGTGTGTATGTGTGTGTGTGTGTGCTTTGGGACTGTTAAGAGAAGGATTCAGCAAGCATTTACATATCTTGTAACGAAACCTGTACATCTTACAACAATCACTATGGCTTTGTTTATATTTATTACAGTTTACAAGCTTAGAATCTTTTCAGCCCAAGAATATTATTACTGTATCATAACCTCGTAATGCTACAGAGCTCATAAACTGTTTAATAAATGTAAAGAAGCTGCTAGGATTATTGAAAGATGCACAGGTTCTGCAAGTGGATTTGTTTAATGCTTGATGGCTACAGGGACAGGTATGTGGGTTCGATGCCGTCATATGGCCTCATTACTTTCTGACTAATGCGTTCCAGGGAATGGAGGACTGCATGGTGCTGGATGAGCTGATGAACCAGTTTGAGGATGACCTGGTGAAAGTCCTTCCCGAGTACTCCAAGTACAGGAACCCGGATGCTGAGGCCATCGTCGACCTAGCTATGTACAACTACATTGAGGTTAGTCTGGCTTATGGTCCCTTTGAACCTAGCTTAGGTCTCTCTCTCTGGTTTATGTGTCTATGGTTTATTTGTCTCTGGTTTAATGTGTCTAGTTTATTTGTCTCGGGTTTACGTGTCTCAGGTTTATTTTTTCTCGGGTTTACATATGGCCCGCACTGTTGTCACTGGTTTAATGTGTCTAGTTTATTTGTCTCGGGTTTACGTGTCTCAGGTTTATTTGTCTCGGGTTTACGTGTCTCGGGTTTATTTTTTCTCGGGTTTACATATGGCCCGCACTGTTGTCACTGGTTTAATGTGTCTAGTTTATTTGTCTCGGGTTTACGTGTCTCAGGTTTATTTGTCTCGGGTTTACATGTCTCAGGTTTATTTGTCTCGGGTTTACGTGTCTCAGGTTTATTTGTCTCGGGTTTACGTATGGCCCGCACTTGCCCGCATAAGAATGCACTGTTGACATTCTAAGATCAGATATTATGTACCCCGCCCTGCCCTGGTGACGCTCTATTACTCCCTCATCTATCCATATCTCAACTATGGTATTGTGCTTGGGGTTCTACTACCCAAAATCATTTACGTCCTCTAATTACTCAACACAAAGCTGCTATTAGGACAATATGCAACTCTGGCCCCAGACATCACTCGGTAACCCTACTCAAATCTCTGAATATGTTAGATATTAAGTCACTGCACATTCTCTCATGTGTATTATACATTATAAAACGCTGAACTGTAATGCCAATCCTGACCTCAAAAGCTTCATTGAAGGCTGTAACAGAACCCATGAGCACCACACCAGAAACAAATACAGTTTTGATATTCCAAGAGTACGACTTAATCAAACTAGAAATGCTCTACAAATCAAGGGACCCAGAATGTGGAATGACCTTCCCAACCATGTTAAGACTGTACCTCTCTCAACCAGTTTAAGATTAAAACTAAACACTACCTAATAAACTCCCTGTAACCTACCTTCCCCTCTATTGTCAACCCATGTCTGTTTTTTTAAACAACGCTGTTTGTCGACCTAATTGTATTTGTGCTGCTTTTTCAGTCATGTTCCCTCCTTTTATATTTTTTTTGTTCTCAACACATTTATTCTTTATACTCAATTAGTATTAAGTTTTAGTCATTAATGTTTTTCCTGCCCGAAAACGGTTTGCGTAATAGTGACTTTAGGCATTGTATGTACTAACTCTATCTATAAATCTATCAATTTTTGTAAAATCTCTTGTATGTATGTACCTTACCTGAATAATCATTTATTTATTTATTTATTTATTTATTTTACATATATGGTTACAGAACTAAAAGGCAAGAGATATGAGAAGAGGCTTGAGGTTTTTAATTAATATACCAAGGCTAAGATATAGAAGAAAAAGAGGTGATATCATTACTATGTTTAAAATATTGACAGAAATCGATAAAATTGGCGAAGAATAACTTTTAAAAACTGCTACTTAAAGAACAAGACAACATTGGTTCAAACTAAGGAAACAAAGCCTGCTAAAAAATCACTAGAAATTTCACTTGTGCAGAGTGGTAGACAGTTGGAACAAGCTAAGTGAGAAGATGGTGGAGGCCAAAACCATCAGTAGTTTTAAAGTGTTATATGACAAAGAGAACTGCAATATGTACCTAATGGTAATGATAATGACATCAAGCATAAACTATGTGGTTTGTTAAGGTCTCACACCCTCACCCATT
>WNGS01004946.1:29754173-29766957 GCA_020271785.1 Procambarus virginalis
AATCCTGACCTCAAAAGCTTCATATAAGGTTGTAACAGAACCCATGAGCACCACACCAGAAATAAACACAGTTTTGATATTTCAAGAGTACGACTTAATCAAACTAGAAATGCTTTACAAATCAAGGGACACAGAATGTGGAATGACCTTCCCAATCATGTTAAAGACTGTACCTCTCTCAACCAGTATAAGAGTAGAACTAAACACTACCTAATTAACCCATGTAACCTACCTCACCCCTAAATGTCAACCCATGTCGTGCTTGTGTTAAACAATGTTGTTCACCAAGTTGTACAATTGTTGATTTCTGCCATGTTCTCCCTTTTTTATTTTTTGTTCCTTTTTTCCACACAATTTATTACTAATCCCAATTTACTATTAAGTTTAGCCTAAGTGTTTTTTCCCACCTCACCTGCCCTAAACGATATGCCTACTAGTGGCTTATTTAGGTATTGTATGTACAACCTCTATCTTTAAATCCAACATTATGTTTGTAAATCAACTATGTATGTACTTTTCCTGAATAAAAAATTTGCATTTGAGTGATGTGGTGGAGGCTGACTCCATACACAGTTTCAAGTGTAGATATGTAGAGCCCAATAGGCTCAGGAACCTGTACACCTGTTGATTGACGGTTGAGAGGCGGGACCAAACAGCCAGAGCTCAACCCCCGCAAGCAAAATTAGGTGAACAGAAGCGTACAGTTAAAGACTGGCACCCAGTCAATCCTCCCCGGCCAGGATACGAACCCAGGACAATCTGTGTATACACACACTAAGCAAGATGTGTATAATATACAGGTTATTTACGTACGGTATACATCCATTTAACATAAAAGCATGAGCTTAAAACATCAATATCAACTCAAACCAGAAATGGCTGGGAAAACGGACGCCCCCGGGTGGGCTCGAACCACCAACCTTTCGGTTAACAGCCGAACGCGCTAACCAATTGTGCCACGGAGGCTTGTGGGTACGGCGTCTGGTTCTTCTCATCAATGTGGCCTCGTTCTTGTAACATTATATATAACTCAATATCTCTGTTCGCACGGTTTATATTTACTTGAATTTATCCGAGGGCTTAGTTAGTACAGGAAGCCAGCGGCTTGTCAAAGCTTGTGATCTTTTCTAGCTGTATTTCGAACCCCAGCATTATTCAGGTAAAGGTACATCCATTGAGTTATTTATTTATTTATTTATTTATTTATTTATTTATTTATATATATATGCAGGAAGGTACATTGGGGGTTAATAGAGAACATAGAGTTTAAGTAGAACTTTCGGGCAAGTAAGTCCTTAAACTAACAGAAAGTGTTAGAGAAAATAAGAGTAAAATTGATAAAAAGTGTTTAACAGGTACTTTACAGCTTTATTTTAAGTACAGATGATTTTAAGTAGGATAATTACAGTAAAATTGTCAAAAAAATATTTACAAGTACATTACAAGATTTTTTGACAATTCAATTTCTGTGGTGGAAGAAAACGCTCACGGAGTGGGGGACTTATTTTAATTTTAAAATCAATTTCTTTCTTTATTATGCACCCCATACCCATCCCGTGGGCGGTGGTGTAAAGGATTACAGAGGCACATAATTGGTTCAGGAACTGAACCCTCTAGTTCGTTTAGCTAAGCAAATAACAATGTTTGACGCTAGTTACAAAATTATCAATGTTGTATACACATGTACACACCCTCATACATACATGTACATATATATATACGTATACACATATACATACACATACATATCTAATCACTCACACAAATACACACATCAAGAATCTTTGTGTCACAAGTGACACAAAGAGGTGTCACAAGTGACACTACAAGAGGCTCACAACAGTCACTATACAAGGCACTTTACATCTATAGTGAGTCACACAGTTACTAGTCTTGCTCCACACCCACCCACCTGGGCGGCAGCTTTACAGTCATGTGCTCCACACCCACCCAACTGGGCGGCAGCTTTACAGTCATGTGCTCCACACCCACCCAACTGGGCGGCAGCTTTACAGTCTTGTGCTCCACACCCACCCAACTGGGCGGCAGCTTTACAGTCATGTGCTCCACACCCACCCAACTGGGCGGCAGCTTTACAGTCATGTGCTCCACACCCACCCAACTGGGCGGCAGCTTTACAGTCATGTGCTCCACACCCACCCAACTGGGCGGCAGCTTTACAGTCATGTGCATGCATTACCTAGAGTCAGCAAATTTTGGATACTTCGCTAAAATTTCGGGCAGCACATCGTTATGAATGAAGTAATTACACATTTCTTGAACACTATTGGTGATGTTATCTCTAAATTCCGCAATTTTTTCACATTCCACTATATAATGACGCAAAGTATGCGAATAGTTCTGCTGACAGAGTTTACATTTAGTCAAATCTACATCAGCAGATGTTACAAACTCCCAGAGGTACTTGTAGCCGAGCCTAAGCCTAGCAGTGGTAACATCTAGAAGTCTGCTAACATTATTGGATGACCCATAGACGTGCGGTTCTTCATGCATAATAGAATGATGATAGATGGAGTAACTGGTGTGAATTTCACTTTGCCTCAAGTCTCCGAAATTTAGTTGATGTTCCTGGGATATTACTGCCCTCAGGCTGCTGAAAGGCAGTCCAAGTTGGTAATCAATTCCCTCTTTACGAGCAAAAGTCTTGGCTAGCTCATCAGTTCTATCATGCATTCGGAGACCAATATGGGAAGAATCCACAGGAAACAAACTCTGACTCCATCATTGATTATTTCACTATATCTGTGTCTAGCTTCAGAGATAAGCACGTCACAGTTATGGGAACATCGTGAAACGCCAGGGAGTGTGTTACCACTGCGCCATGGGGACTGCTTAGTTAGTTTAGTTCATTTATTATGCACCCCATACCCATCTTGTGGGCGGTAGTGGAAAGGGTTACAGAGGCACATAATGGGCTCAGGGACTGAACCCCACAATTCATTTAGCTAAGCAAGTTACAATCTTGATGAGCTAGTTACAAATTCTGTATAAGTCGTCACATCAACAATGGGTTCGAGATCGACCTCAAGTACAGGTTCTAAATTAAGCAACTGACATATGTGGAGAGCTAGTGTCACAATTGATATGTTTGTCCTGCACACCGCCCCCATCCAGTGGGCAGCGGTGGATAGGTTACAATCACTCAGTTACTACCTACAGTTAGCAAACTGGGGATATTTGGCTAAAATTTCTGGTAGCAGATCATTTTGAATGAAATATTTACACATCGTTGGAACATTGGTTATAGAATTGTCTCTAAATTCACGTATCTTTTCGCACTCCATCACATAGTGACGGAGGGTGTGCGAATAATTTTGTTGACACAGTTTACATTTAGTCAGGTCTACATCGGCAGATAATGAGAATTCCCAGAGATACTTGTAACCGAGTCTAAGCCGAGCAGCAGTAACATCTAGAAGTCTGCTGATTTTATTGGATGATCCATAGATGTGTGGCTCCTCTTATTTCTAAATTGGCTGTCTATCAGCCAATAGACAGAAGAACACTGTCTATTCCTCACCGTCAAGTTAAACTCAGCGTCTTTTCAATATACCAACGCTCGCCCGGAATCGCTACTGTGACTATTGTTTAGAAGCCTAAAGTGACAAATCACCAGAGCGAAACAGACTGGTATCAGGTAACCCTGGTGACAGGTTGAGATCGTTGTAAGTGACCTAGAGTGAACTAAGGAGTGCCGCTGCCCAAGTAACTGTGTATGACTTTACCACAGTGTACCTGCATGGTACCATATAACCTGCAGCCGCCACTGTCCAGAGCGTGTAGCTAGTACCTCAGTACCTCGGTACCTCGAGCAGCCAGCTGCCCTGCCTCGCACTACATGACGTCACCACCTAACTCACCGCCAGTGCCATCTTTTGCGGAAAGCCTGTCGCCAATGGTGTCACGTCATGAGGAAACCAGCTGTCAGGCCCCCTATGAGTTCTTGCATAAATGTGCCTGAGTGAGTGAGTAATAAGAGAGGTAGCCTACCTGTAAGTACAAGATCTTGTTATTGTTTTTATTGTGTCTGTCTGTGTTGATCTGAGGTATCAACCATAGTCTCACCTTTTCATACCTGACACAGGTATAGGTGAAGACACCCCGACGGTGTATGTGTGTTATCTGTGTGGTATCACGACATTTCACTCATCTGTGAATGTGAGCTTCACATACACCACACATTTAGTATTGTGTGTGATTATTATTGCGCATGTTATTGCCTGTCCCATTGACAGTGTATCTATGATTTATTGCTGATCATCATTACCCAAGTATCCGGTTGGAACTCTTGTGATCCCTTTGCATACCGGCAGTTAGGTTGTCGTGTTAATGATTGGCTGTCAACTGTGTTAAGTTAGGTGTTTCTCCACGAGTGAATCCGAATCGATTAGTCAGACGTCAAGAGTCTTGCTAATGCAACCATAGCCTTTCTGACGCCAATCTAAAGTAAATCAAACACCCTTTGTATCAGTGGTTAAGTTAGTAAATAAACTACTGTTAAGCTTTATGCGGTGTTTCCGTTGAACCACTTCTGAATACTGCCAATATTACTCAAGCCTTCAGCTCCAGGTGTCACCAACACCGAGTTGCCTAATTCACTAAACTATAAATGTGATGAGGACCCTAGGAGTCCCTTAAAGTGTTACATCATTGAGGAGATTCCAACGATCAACGTTGAGCAGGACCAGGTGAGGCTAGTCTGAGAAGAGACCCACAAGGACTCTAACTCGACTGTGCTCCCAGGCCCTGTACGGTTGCTCTCGTATTTTCTCTGCTGATTCCGACAGCTTCGTGAAGCGTCTGCCACATGTACATTGGCGACGTACGCATTGCAGTCGGGAAAGCAAAATAGAAAACCCCACAATGGGCATCACACCAGAAACAAATACTTATTTGATATTCCAAGAGGCGACTTAATCAAACTAGAAATACTCAACAAATCAAGGGACCCAGAATGTGGAATGGTCTCCCCAATCATGTCAAAGGCTGTACCTCTCTCAACCAGTTTAAGAGTAAAACCAAGTGCTACTTAATCAACTTCATGTAACCTGCCTTACCTCCCTAAATGCCAACCATGTCTTGCTTCTGTTAAACATGCTGTTTGCTCTCCAACTTGTACAATTGCTGATTTCTGCCATGTTCTCCTTTTTTATTTTTCATTCCTTTTTTCAACACAATTTATACCTAATCCCAATTACTATTAAGTTTTGAATTTTGTAACTAGCTCATCAAGATTGTAACTTGCTTAGCTAAATGAATTGTGGGGTTCAGTCCCTGAGCCCATTATGTGCCTCTGTAACCCTTTCCACTACCGCCCACAACATGGGTATGGGGTGCATAATAAATGAACTAAACTAAAAAAAACTATTAAGTTTTAGTCTAAGTGGGTTTCCCCCCCCCCTCACCTTGCCCGAAACACTATGCTATTAGTGGCTTTAGGTATTGTATGTACTGTTCTAGCTCTATATATAAATCCAACAATTTATGTTTGTAAATCAACTATGTTTGTACTTTTCCTGAATAAAAATTTATTTATTATTTATTACAATGGATCAAACCCCAGATCTGGCTATATAGGACCACTTCATGGTCTAACCATAAAAACCATATAATACAATCCCATAATCAACACCCAAATCTACACAGTGATGGTCAAGTACTACATTAATTTTATTATATTAATATACGAGAAGGTACATTGGCTTTGTGAGAGTACATAACATCCAACATTATGTTTATAACTCATCTTGTAGGTATATACTTTTACCTAAATAAACATTTGATTGGATTTGATAACATTGGTGTTCTATATTCTTGTAAAGCCACAACACGCATAGCATTTTGGGCAGATTAATACAGTAGTAACAATTTTATGTTGAACTCTGCCTGCCTTATAATCCACTACCGCCCACGGGATGGGTATGGGGTGCATAATAAACGAACTAAACTAACTAAACATTATAACCCATAATAGTTGCTAGCGGAGCCGGATTACGATCTTCAGAAAACCCTAATTAAATTAAAAGGTTTTGGTGCTCCCCATAAATATAAACAATAATAAAGAGTAAAATAAAATTTTATTTTTCGAAATGAAACAAGATTTAAAGAGTAAATTGGGTTAACAAAGTAGTACAGGTCTGTATGACTCTAACTGGAAAAATGTGATAAGTGGGGTGCCACAAGGGTCCATTTTGGGACCTACTCATTAAAAGTACTTCTCCACCAAACATGAAAATTTGCACAACAGTCTGAAAAGCTAACCAAACTCTTGGGATAATCAAGTGTACTTTTGACTATAAGGAAAAGTAGGTAATGGTTCAACTGTATAAATCTCATGTACGCCCCCATTTGGATTACTGTATCCAAGCATGCAGACATCATTTTCAGAAGGACATAGCTGCTCTGAAGAAGGTGCAACACTGGGCAACCAAAGTCATTCCATAGCTAAGTCATCTCCCATATCTGAAACATTTGAAGGCCACAGGGCTAACAACACTACAAACCAGACATGACAGGGGTGGATCTCATTGAAACTTTAAAAATACTGAACAAGTTAGAGGATGTTGATCCAGATATTTTCTTCAGAAGGTCATATATCGAAGAGCAACGAATCACAGGCCCCTCAAAGTGCTCCGAAAGTTAAGGAGGTACCTAAGAGAATTTTGGTTATGGGAGATTCCAGGTGAGGTATTTAGACAGGAAGTTTTGTGCCAGAGATAGGGGAACAGGTTCAGGGTTTGCTATCCGAGAGCTGGAATTGGAGATATTGTTGACAACATGAATTAAAGATATTATGATGGGAAATGGGAACAAACCCATTATTTGTATTAGTGCAGGGGGTATTGATGTTGGATGAGTTAGGAGTGAGAAACTGATACAGAAATTTAACAAAGCCATAGAATTAGTTAGGAGCAAGGAAGAATCCTGATCATATGTGGCATTCTTCCAAGAAAGAGCGTTGGAATGAATGGTTGTCGAGGGCACTTGGTGTCAATTGCCGGCTGGAAAGATATTTGAGATATATACAAGAGTTGTTACATTCTTGTACAGCCACTAGTACGCATAGGATTTTGGGCAGGTCCCTGGAATATGACCCCCACGAAGAATCGTTGTTACAACCAAGTACCCATTTTACAGTTGAATTAAACAGAGGCTACAGTTAAGGATTTGCGACCAGTAAATCCTCCCCGGCCAGGATACAAACCCATGACAAAGCACTCGTGGAACGCCAGGCGAGTGTCTTACCACTACACCACGGAGACTGGTAAAATTGCAAATCAAATTCAATATCTTTCATTGACAACTGGGAACACTTCTATGGAAGATATGAAATGTATGCTCGTGATGGGGTGCATCTATCGAGGGCTGGGGTTGTTACTGTTGCGAACTCATTGGAACCAGTGGTTAGAGGCATTTGTTTGGGTTTAAACTGTTAGTAGACAGTGGTATGGGAATTGATAGGGAGGAAGGAGGTAGTATGTGTTTGTTGGAGAAACAAATTGGCAAAATGATCAGGGAAAGAGAAAGGCCTCAAAATAACAATTCACTTAGGGTATATTAAGCTAACAGTAGAAGTCTAAGAAACAAAATAAACGAGTTAAGTGCTCTTGTCTGCACAGAAAAAATAGATATTATTGCACTTACCGAAACGTGGATGAATGTAGAAAATAGAGAACTATTAGCTGAATATCAAATAAATGGATTTAAACTATTTCACACAGATAGACATATTAGACGAGGAGGTGGAGTAGCCATATATGTTAGGGACAATTGAAATGTAGTCTCAAAGAAAGAATCAAAACTGAGCCACACACAGAAACTATTTGGATAGAATTAAACAAAAGAACAAATAATCTTATATTAGGAGTTATATACAGGCCACCAAACTTAAACAGGATGGAAGCAAAGCACCTATGGGATGAAATATCTTGAGCATCTAGGTCTAGCAGTATTTGTGTCATGGGTGACTTTAATTTCAGTGGAATAAATTGGTCTAACAGAACAAGGAATAATGAAGCAGAAGATTTTCTAGAACTAATTAACAATTGCTTTCTTAGCAACACATTAAGGAACCAACGCGGGAAAATAATACTTTAGATTTAGTGTTAACTAACAGGGAAACACAAATTAATGACATCAAAATAGGGAGTGAGCTAGGGAACAGTGATCACAAAGAAATCAGATTTAGCATAGAATGGAATAGATCTGTAGGAGAAAATTCTGTTAAAGTGCCAGATTTTCGAAAACACAAAAAAAAATTTACAAAAATTTGATAAAGAAAGAGATCTATGGGTGATTCTAGATAGAAATTATCACCTGTGGATACATAAAGAACACTGTGCAAGGAGCTTATGCTCTGCTTTTCAATTTCAGAATTGCTTTTAGATACAGAGATGGTGAAATACTAAAGAAATTGTTTATGACCTTAGTGAGACAAAATATTCCTTAGTGGAATATGCAGTGGTTGTGTGGTGCCCATATCTTAAGAAGCACATCAACAAACAGGAAAGAGTGCAAAGACATACCACTAAGTGGCTCCCAGAACTGAGGGCAAGAACTATGACGAGAGGTTAGAGGCATTAAATATGCCAAACTAGAAGACAGAAGAAAAAGAAGCAATATGATCACTACATACAAAATAGTAACAGGAATTGACAAATTAATAGGGAAGAATTCCTGAGACCTGGAATGTCAAGAACAAGAGGTCATAGATTTAAACTAACTAAACAAAACTGCTGAAGGAGATAAGAAAATTCACTTTCGCAAACAGAGTTGGAACAAGTTAAGTGAGAGGTGGTGGAGGTCAAACCCGTCAGTAGTTTCAAAGTGTTATATGACAGAGTACTGGGAAGACGGAACACCATGAGCGTAACTCTCGTCCTGTAACTACACTTAGGCAACTCAGCAGTGCAAATATGTGTAATTCCATATCTGGTTTCAAACATAAACCCCATATAAAATATAGTGTGAGTATTTCAACACCACATGGAAGGGAAAAGTGCTTCTGATAGCACACATTTTCATAGCATGAGGGCCTTGGTTCAAACCCTTAACAAAATGGAAGGATTCTGTTAGATGAATGGAGGTCTAAAGTGAGGAGAAATGTCACAAAGTATCTTTGTCTCACCACAGAAAGAACTGGGCCTCTCAATTGTGAACCAACTGTGCTGACAGTGAGAGTTTGTTGTTGCAAGTCTTGTAATGTCTTGACGTGGTAAAGAGAATCAACAAAAGTGTTGACCAAACCACACACTAGAATATGAAGAGACAACAACATTTCGGTCCATGCAGGACCATTATCAAGTAAATTATCTCAGTCGACTTGAGTGTGTGTATGGTCCAGAACGGACCAAACGTTGTCATCTCTTCATCTTCTAGTGTGTGGTTTGTTCAGCCACGTTATTGTGACTCATCATCTGCATCAACAAGAAGTGATGGCCCCAATCTTGGCTGTGAGTCTTGTTATGTGGGCCAGAGAACATGGATAATGTGTGAACAGCTTCAGTCCTGGCCACACCACGCCAGCACCATACCGATCACTCCGCCAATCTTTATCAATTTGCTCAAAATCTGAAAACAAAATAATAATATCCTCAAAACAGTGTTAAAGATATATATTTGATGGTCAATAATGGTAATAACATTTTATTCACTGCATCATCGGGGGATTCAAACTCAACCCTCAAAATACACTCTAGGAAAGGTTTAAAGTCCCAGTTGGGTACCTGTTAGGTACCCATTGAGATTCTTCTTTATTGTGAACATCCATGGTCTGGTTGGTAGGGTAATGGACTTCATGCTCTTGAAGCCTCAATTACATATTAATGGATCCTTTTTGACAAACAGTGGAACCATCAACATATGGATGTGTGATCACTGGATTGTTTCAAGTGTAGGTTACCTTGAGGTTACCTTGAGGTGATTCCGGGGCTTAGCGACCCCGCGGCCCGGTCGTCGATCAGGCCTCCTGGTTGCTGGACTGATCAACAAGGCTGTTGGACGCGGCTGCTCGCAGCCTGACGTATGAGTCACAGCCTGGTTGATCAGGTATCCTTTGGAGGTGCTTATCCAGTTCTCTCTTGAACACTGTGAGGGGTTTGCCAGTTATGTCCCTTATGTGTAGTGGAAGCGTGTTGAACAGTCTCGGGCCTCTGATGTTGATAGAGTTCTCTCTCAGAGTACCAGTTGCACCTCTGCTTTTCAACGGGGGTATTCTGCACATCCTGCCATGTCTTCTGGTCTCATGTGATGTTATTTCTGTGTGCAGGTTTGGGACCAGCCCCTCTAATATTTTCCACGTGTAAATTATTATGCATCTCTCCCGCCTGCGCTCAAGGGAATACAGATTTAGGCTCTTAAGTCGGTCCCAATAGTTTAGATGTTTTACCGAGTGGATTCTAGCAGTAAAGGATCTCTGCACGCTCTCCAGGTCAGCAATTTCTCCAGCTTTGAAAGGGGCTGTCATTGTGCAGCAGTACTCCACTCTAGAGAGCACAAGCGTTTTGAAGAGTGTCATCATCGGTATAGCATCTCTAGTGTGAAAAGTTCTTGTTATCCAACCTGTCATTTTTCTTGCAGTTGTGACGGCTACTTTATTGTGTTCTTTAAAGGTAAGGTCTTCCGACATGAGTACACCCAGATCCTTTACATTGCCTTTTCGTCCTATGGTATGATTTGACTGCGTTTTACTTGGTTTCCGTTTTTATATTTTCCTTTTTTCCGTAGTGCATAAGCTGGAACTTATCTTCGTTAAACACCATATTATTTTCTGTAGCCCATAGAAAGGCCTGATTTACATCTGAATGGAGGTTTGCCGTGTCCTCTATGTTGTCTACTCTCATGAAGATCCTAGTGTCATCTGCAAAGGATGATACAGTGCTATAGGTTGTGTTCTTGTCTATGTCCGATATGAGGATGAGAAAAAGTACTGGAGCAAGCACAGTACCCTGGGGGACTGAGCTCTTAACGGTTGATGGACCGGATTTGATTTTGTTGACAATTACACATTGGGTTCTATTAGTCAGGAAATTGTAGATCCATCTGCCTATTTTTCATGTAATTACTTTTGAACGCATTTTATGTGCAATAACACCATAGTCACATTTGTTGAAAGAAGGCGTTTGGAAAATCTGTATAAATTACATCAGCGTTTTGTTTGTCTTTCATGGCCTCTAGTGCCATGTCATAGTGGTCCAGCAACTGTGTCATGTTTACCAGTACCAGTTTACTTCAACCTTGAAAATAAACAGTATAGGGATAATTTACATGCAACAGTCAATTTTTCCTACATACTACAGTCAGACTTACTTCTCAGGGGAATATATATATACACTGAGAGGTATACCCCACTAATGAAGTGTATATATATGCTGAGAGGTTACCTAAGTACTGGACTACATTCAGGACTAAAGTATACTTGCTTAGTTGATCACTAAGCTCTTGTGGTGGCATAAATAACCCCTAAATAAGTTGATGGCCCATTAGCTTAACAACTCCATGCACTTTGAGGTTATCTGCATCGGTAAACCAACTACGAAAAAGATCAATGTTCCTTCAGAGGAAGGCAGCAGAGACGTACACTATCCTGCCACTTCCTCTTCATGATACAGACATGGTATCTCTCTCTGGAGAAGGTCACCATAGTGTAGAGGGGCACCCACGTCTGTGGCAGGAGGCGATAGAGAAGATTGTCCCACTTCTTCCGTATTAGGAAAGACGTCGAGTTGACCAGTTGTCTCATCTGCAGGAGGAAGTCAGTACAGTAATTATCTGCAGGAGGAAGTCAGTAATTATCAGAAAAACACACCGAGGTCACTAGTGTTGTTGGTGGCTATATGCTCAACTCATAGTCGGGGATCCTGGGATCAATCTCCATAAAGGACACAAATGGTTAGGCAAGTTTCCTTTCATCTATAAGACATGAACAATACATTAACATTAGGACATTGGAAAGAATTTTTTCAGTGTGAGAATAGTTAACAAATAGTAGCCTCGATAAGGACAAGAAGCCGGCGACTTGTCAAAGGTCCCCCCATTTGCCTTGATGATCTTTTCCGGGTATATTTTAAAACTCAACACAGTTTTGGCATTTAGGGTATGGATGGGTAGGAGGTTCCATGGGTTAATAACCCTGTGGGTGAAGAAGTATGTCCTGTTCTCAGTTCTACATTGTGGCTTGTCGAGCTTTCAACCGTTGTTCCTTGTTTGTGTTACATCTGACCTAATGAAGAAAATATCCGGATCAATATCCTCTAACTTGTTCAGTATTTTAAAAGTTTCAATAAGATCCACCTGTCATGTCTGATTTGTAGTGTTGTTAGCCCTGAGGCCCTCAACTGTTCCTGATATGAGAGTTGACTTAACCCTTGAATGCATTAAGCAGTGATTTGGTGGAGGCAGACTCCATGCACAGTTTCAAATGTAGATATGATAGAGCTCACTAATCTCAAGAATCTGTACACAGTTGATTGACAGTTCAGAGGTGGGACCAAAGAGCCAGAGCTCAACCCCTACAAGTGCAACTAGGTGAGTACATAAAGCTATCATTACACAGAGCCTTTCGAGCTAGGTAAACAGAGGCACCAGGAGATTCAGTCTATTACCCAGTACAGACGTAGCAGCATTAACATCCTTAGATGTGAATCAAGAATATAGACCACTTTGCTACAGGGTAATACTGTAAATCAATAGAACAATATGCCTGCCAATGTTATAGATACCGAGGCAGAAATATATTTGAAAAAGTTCTCAAAAATAATGTGGG
>WNGS01004946.1:29767057-29781691 GCA_020271785.1 Procambarus virginalis
AACTCTTGTATATATATATAAAAAATAAACATATTTCTCATCAAGTAGAGAGGCGCTGATGTACAAGGTAAGTGAGAATATTAATATTGAATAGTGTGAGTTAAGTAGAGGACACACGGGTCATTATAGCCAACACGGGTCATTATAATACTGGTCACTAAACAGTGTGGGACACACGGGTCATTATAGCCAACACGGGTCATTATAATACTGGTCACCAGACAGTGTGGGACACACGGGTCATTATAGCCAACACGGGTCATTATAATACTGGTCACTAGACAGTGTGGGACACACGGGTCATTATAGCCAACACGGGTCATTATAATACTGGTCACCAGACAGTGTGGGACACACGGGTCATTATAATACTGGTCACCAGACAGTGTGGGACACACGGGTCATTATAGCCAACACGGGTCATTATAATACTGGTCACCAGACAGTGTGGGACACACGGGTCATTATAATACTGGTCACCAGACAGTGTGGGACACACGGGTCATTATAATACTGGTCACCAGACAGTGTGGGACACACGGGTCATTATAATACTGGTCACCAGACAGTGTGGGACACACGGGTCATTGTAATACTGGTCACCAGACAGTGTGGGACACACGGGTCACTATAACACTGGTCACCAGACAGTGTGGGACACACGGGTCATTATAATACTGGTCACCAGACAGTGTGGGACACACAGGTCATTATAATACTGGTCACCAGACAGTGTGGGACACACGGGTCACTATAACACTGGTCACCAGACAGTGTGGGACACACGGGTCACTATAACACTGGTCACCAGACAGTGTGGGACACACGGGTCACTATAACACTGGTCACCAGACAGTGTGGGACACACGGGTCATTATAATACTGGTCACCAGACAGTGTGGGACACACGGGTCACTATAACACTGGTCACCAGACAGTGTGGGACACACGGGTCATTATAATACTGGTCACTAGACAGTGTGGGACACACGGGTCATTATAACACTGGTCACCAGACAGTGTGGGACACACGGGTCATTTTAGCCAACACGGGTCATTATAACACTGGTCACTAGACAGTGTGGGACACACGGGTCATTATAGCCAACACGGGTCATTATAACACTGGTCACCAGACAGTGTGGGACACACGGGTCATTATAGCCAACACGGGTCATTATAACACTGGTCACCAGACAGTGTGGGACACACGGGTCATTATAGCCAACACGGGTCATTATAACACTGGTCACCAGACAGTGTGGGACACACGGGTCATTATAACACTGGTCACCAGACAGTGTGGGACACACGGGTCATTATAGCCAACACGGGTCATTATAACACTGGTCACCAGACAGTGTGGGACACACGGGTCATTATAGCCAACACGGGTCATTATAATACTGGTCACCAGACAGTGTGGGACACACGGGTCATTATAGCCAACACGGGTCATTATAACACTGGTCATCAGACAGTGTGGGACACACGGGTCATTATAGCCAACACGGGTCATTATAATACTGGTCACCAGACAGTGTGGGACACACGGGTCATTATAATACTGGTCACCAGACAGTGTGGGACACACGGGTCATTATAATACTGGTCACCAGACAGTGTGGGACACACGGGTCATTATAATACTGGTCACTGGACAGTGTGGGACACACGGGTCATTATAGCCAACACGGGTCATTATAATAATGGTCACTTGACAGTGTGGGACACACGGGTCATTATAATACTGGTCACCAGACAGTGTGGGACACACGGGTCATTATAACACTGGTCACCAGACAGTGTGGGACACACGGGTCATTATAATACTGGTCACTTGACAGTGTGGGACACACGGGTCATTATAACACTGGTCACCAGACAGTGTGGGACACACGGGTCATTATAATACTGGTCACTGGACAGTGTGGGACATACGGGTCATTATAATACTGGTCACCAGACAGTGTGGGACACACGGGTCATTATAATACTGGTCACTGGACAGTGTGGGACACACGGGTCATTATAACACTGGTCACCAGACAGTGTGGGACACACGGGTCATTATAGCCAACACGGGTCATTATAATACTGGTCACTTGACAGTGTGGGACACACGGGTCATTATAGCCAACACGGGTCATTATAATACTGGTCACTAGACAGTGTGGGACACACGGGTCATTATAGCCAACACGGGTCATTATAATATTGGTCACTGGACAGTGTGGGACACACGGGTCATTATAATACTGGTCACCAGACAGTGTGGGACACACGGGTCATTATAATACTGGTCACTGGACAGTGTGGGACATACGGGTCATTATAATACTGGTCACCAGACAGTGTGGGACACACGGGTCATTATAATACTGGTCACTTGACAGTGTGGGACACACGGGTCATTATAATACTGGTCACTAGACAGTGTGGGACACACGGGTCATTATAATACTGGTCACTGGACAGTGTGGACACACGGGTCATTATAACACTGGTCACCAGACAGTGTGGGACACACGGGTCATTATAGCCAACACGGGTCATTATAATACTGGTCACTTGACAGTGTGGGACACACGGGTCATTATAGCCAACACGGGTCATTATAATACTGGTCACTAGACAGTGTGGGACACACGGGTCATTATAATACTGGTCACTAGACAGTGTGGGACACAAGAGTCATTATAGCCAACACGGGTCATTATGGCCGGTACGGGCCGTCAAAATTTGCAAAACAAAACAGACAACTGCAAGAAAAAGTGACAAAAATAAAAATGACAAAAATAATATATAAATATATTTAAAAATTCCTAGTTTTTATACAAAAAATATTATGTTTTGCAACAATATGCCAAGTTAATGATAAAATTAATTTAGCTTTATAAAATAAGTTAAATTCTTTTATATGTTAAGATAATGTATTAAACTCGTTAAATATATACAGTATTAAAGTTTCTCAAGATCTTCAGAAGTTAACATAGTTATAAAATGATCAAAGTAAGAAGAAAACGTTCCATTAGGGTTTAGGGGTAACTGATATATACAAGACACTATACCGGAGGCAACCCTGTCCTCGCACTTGCTTATAGTCCAACAGGTCAGTGAACAAGTCCACGAGGACCGTGATCCCAGACGCGCCTTAATCGACTGTGCAACGACATGGTCAAAAAAGGATTGCATCCGGGAGTGCAACTGCCCTAACACGAATAATGCAGCCTCTCCGAGACACAAATCACTGTTTTACACAATTCCCCCCATGCACCCGGGCTGTCAATACGCTGGTCTACCTCTCAAATCAATTCTTTTAGCCATGTCATGGCCCAGTTGAGCAGCTCCATAAATGACAATGTGTTTGTGTTATTAAAAAATATGTTTCTCATCAAGGAGTAGATCCGTGAGGGCGGGAGGCGCTGTGGGACAAAATATGTGAGAAATGTTAATATTTAACGCACTAATTGGCGCCAAGGGTCGGGAGCCGGTCGGCGGGGGGACAGCACGCTGGACTTGTGATCCTGTGGTCCTGGGTTCGATCCCAGGCGCCGGCGAGAAACAATGGGCAGAGTTTCTTTCACCCTATGCCCCTGTTACCTAGCAGTAAAATAGGTACCTGGGAGCTAGTCAGCTGTCACGGGCTGCTTCCTGGGGGTGGAGGCCTGTCGAGGACCGGGCCGGGGGGACACTAAAGGCCCGAAATCATCTCAAGACAACCTCAAGAAGGGTCGTTAACTCTCTGGACTTGTGAGTACCTGGAAGGACGACGGGTTGAAACTAGCCGGAGCCTTGATTGTTGCCGCCGAAGGCGGCTAGTTTATTGTGCACCCCATACTCATCCTGTGAGCGGTAGCGCAAAAGCATTACAGAGGGCACAAAAGGTCTTTATCAGACCTCATCTTAGATTATACATTAACACTTACATCTATCCTTCACACCTTACAGTTACAATGTCAGTTAGTTACAGAGTGAGTGCTATTTCAAGAGCCTTGTGCCTTGTGAGATATATCTTATGGGCTCAATAAACATACTTCACCTGTAGGATGGAAGTTAATGTTATATTGGCCGGTACGGGCCGTCAAAATTTGCAAAACAAAAACAGACAACTGCAAGGACACATTATTAACGCTAAGAATGACTTAAATAACATATCAATATATGTGAAACTTTGAAATTGTTATACTAAAGTTTTTAAATACTCTAAATATTTGCAAAAGTGATGAAAACATCATTTTTTTGCAAATTAAAAACAAAATTAAGTGAATTATACGTTTTAAACCCAATTAAAATTCATTTAATATATATTTAAATAGGTTTTAGAAATTAAAAATAGTTAATAATATTCTGGGTTAGAAGAAAACGTGTCATGTTTTTAAGGCTAACATACATAAATATAGAAGTTCTTCAAATGTGTTTAATTAAACAAAATGATGTTTACAAATAACAAAACTTAAGACAATTGCCTTACATTAATAATACGTCTTGTCATTTAATTAATTTATTAATACATCATCTTCCCCTTGGCGAAGTGGCAACACTCGCCTGGCGTTTCACCAGCGCTTTGTCCTGGGTTCGTATCCTGGCCGGGGAAGATTTACCGGGCGCCAATCCTTAACTGTAGCCTCTGTTCACCCAACAGTAAAATGAGTACCTGCTTGTTAAACAAATTAGTGCGTCGTATTCCAGGGAATATTAGGATTAAGGACTTGGCCGCAACGCTACGCGTACTAGTGGCTGTACAAGAATGTAACAACTCTTGTATATGTAAATAAAAAAGCAGACAATCTATTTAAATTTTAACGGTGAACTGTCTTTCGTGGCGCAGTGGTAGTGCACTTATCTCGCACCTCGCGAGGGATTGGGCCTGGGTTCGTATTCTGGTCAGTGAGTAGTGACTAGGTACTAATCTTAACAGCTAGCATCTGTCCACCCAGCGGTGATTGGGCACCTGGTTGTTCAAGGTGTAATGTATGTTACGTTGTTGGGTATATTAGGTACACAGTGTTTACTGGGTTCTGATATTTATTTAGTAGTCCTGGATACAGCAGTGTCGTAGACGTTGAGACGGAGCTTGGACCAGAGAGCTGAGTGAGGCCGGAGTCGCGGAGCTCTATGTGGGAGAGCGTGGCGGCTCGATGGGGAATTGTGAGTGTCTAAACTCGATGAGGCCGAGAGCGTGAGAGCGTGGACGCTTGATGGGGAACGAGAGCGTTGTAGTTCGATCAGTCATAGTCTGCTGTCTGCTCGGTGTCGAAGCTGGAACATCTTGGGGTCGGTTGGAACTGCCTACACCGAGTGCTACAGTCTTGAGGTTGAAGAGGTGTGGTAACTCCCAAGTGTCTGTACTGAAGTTAACTGAATCACTGTGGAAATTATACTGGTGGTTACTCCATTGATTGATAAATATTAAGCCACCCAAAAGGTGGCACGGGCATGAATAGCCCGTAAGTGGTGGCCCTTTTGAGCCATTACCAGTATCAAGAACTGATACTGGAGATCTATGGAGGTGCGAGGGCACCCTGCGTGACGGGAGATGTCTCCCGTCTGTGGTTACTCCATTGATTGATAAATATTAAGCCACCCAAGAGGTGGCACGGGCATGAATAGCCCGTAATGTGTTTACTCGCTTCTGGATCCAATTGGTTGGAAGGGTGGAAGGAATGTTACTTGTAATTAGGTTAAAGGTATGAGTAATGCCATTAGTGCTAATGAGTTTTTATATTTTTTTTGCTTCTTTCATTTAGCTAATGAGTTTGGAGCGAGTATATTGTTTATAGTAGTAGTAGTTGTTCTAATACAATGTATTTTTAATAGTTTCTTACAATGCATCTTTATACTTTCTAACAATATACATGTAAAAAAAAATTAATTTAGCTAAAAATTACCTTCTTAAAATTATGTTAGATTAAGGACCTGCCGGAAACGCTACGCGTGCTAGTGGCTTTACAAGAATGTCAAACGTTAATGCTCTGTACTCTCATAAACCCAATGTTCCTTCTTGTATATAAATAAATAAATAATAAATAATAAATATAGTGACTACGAACGATTGGCGGGTGGTGTTCAATGGCAAGTAGCGGCTTACCATGAGCTATGGCAGGAAAGGTTCTCAGCCTGCTAACAGGAGTCACCAGTAATCTCTTACTGTACCCACCTGTGTACAATAATTAATAAATAAATAAAAATCCTGTCTTGACTCATTCACAATGAATACATAATATAAATTTAAATTGATGTTCATATACTTAAGTTTACCTTAAATTACAGTTCAATGTTCTGCTTCTTAATGTTTCAATTTATTCAATTTAGTTCAAAAATTAATAATTCATCGAATTTATTAATATTTACCAAACTTTGCCTAACATTATTTGTTTAATATAAAGTAAAAAGCAAATATTTTAAACGTTTTTCAAGTTTTTTAAAGTTAAGGTAATTTTAGTATAATGCTTTTCAATATTTACATTAACTTCAATATTACTTAAGTGCTCGGTACCTGCGGAACATCTGTGGTTTGTTTGATTCGCTAAATTTTGACGGCCCGTACCGGCCATAATATAACTAATTATTATACTTTAACTGTATCAGTTGAGCATGAAATGTAATTTGTGGTGTATGAATACCGCATGATTCCTTACTTTAAGCCTACAGCGAGGCGCCGCCCGCCCTCAGGCATTTACTAAAGGCCTCAGGGCGGCCATGTAGTAAATATAAACACGACAAAAGTAAATAAAAACACGACAAAAATCCAAATATTTATTAAGGTAAAGTACATACATACAGTACAAGGTGAGATACAAAAGTTTATGGATTTATAGATAGAGCTAGTACATACAATGCCTAAAGCCACTATTACGCAAAGCGTTTCGGGCAGGAAAAACACTAAGACTAAAACTTAATACTAATTGAGCAAAAAGAATAAAATGTATTGAGAACAGATACAAATAAAGATAAAAAAAGGGGGGGAACATGACTGAAAAAGCAGCACAAATACAATAGGTCGACAAACAGCGTTGAATAAAAAATAACAGACATGGGTTGACAATAGAGGGGTAAGGTAGGTTACAGGGAATTTATCAGGTAGTGTTAAGTTTTAATCTTAAACTGGTTGAGAGAGGTACAGTCTTTAACATGGTTGGGAAGGTCATTCCACATTCTGGGTCCCTTGATTTGTAGAGCATTTCTAGTTTAAGTCGTACTCTTGGAATATCAAAACTGTATTTATTTCTGGTGTGGTGCTCATGGGTTCTGTTACAACCTTCAATGAAGCTTTTGAGGTCAGGATTGGCATTACAGTTCAGCGTTTTATATATGTATAATACACATGAGAGAATGTGCAGTGACTTAATATCTAACATATTCAGAGATTTGAGTAGGGGTACCGAGTGATGTCTGGGGCCAGAGTTGGATATTGTCCTAATAGCAGCTTTGTGTTGAGTAATTAGAGGACGTAAATGATTTTGGGTAGTAGAACCCCAAGCACAAATACCATAGTTGAGATATGGATAGATGAGGGAGTAATAGAGAGTCACCAGGGCAGGTCGAGGTACATAATATCTGATCTTAGAAAGAATGCCAACAGTTTTTTGAAACTTTTTTTTTATATATTTAGAATGCGTCCCTGGAAATTCAGCTTGTGGTCAATGAGAACGCCAAGGAATTTTCCATCTACTTTGTTACAAATTTGAGTATTGTTTATCCTGAGATTTATTTAATTAGAGGATTTCTTGCCAAACGGAATATAGAAAGTTTTGTCAATGTTGACGGTGAGTTTGTTGGCAGCCAGTGATGGACTTCATTTAGCTCAGTATTCACTGTGACATTTAGAGCAAGGGGGTCAGGACTGGAGTAAATGAAGGTCGTGTCGTCAGCAAATAGAATTGGTTTGAGGTGTTGGGAGGCATTTGGAAGGTCATTAATGTAGATGAGAAAGAGGAGAGGGCCAAGTATGCTGCCCTGAGGAACACCAATGTTGATGGGTAGGGTGGGAGAAATTGAATTATTCACAGAAACATATTGGAGCCTGTCAGTAAGGTAAGATTTGAGGTATTGCAGGGAGTGTCCTCTGACTCCATAATGATGTAATTTAAGAAGAAGGTTTTGGTGGTTGACAGTGTCAAAAGCCTTACGCAGGTCCACAAATAACCCAACAGGGAACTCATTTTTATCAAGAGCTGCATGAATCAAGTTAATCATACTAGTGAGTGCATCGTTAGTGCTTTTTGGGGGTCTGAAGCCATATTGACAAGAGCTAACTATATTGTGTTTGGCTAGATAAGAGTAAAGCTGCTTGTAGATTAGCTTTTCAAATATTTTTGACAAGTTTGGCAGGATTGATATAGGTCTGTAGTTGTTGACATCTGTGAGATCACCACATTTGTGGACAGGGGTTACTCTCGTTTTTTTCAGAATATCTGGAAAGGTTTGGAGTTCAAGTGACTTGTTGAAGAGCAATGCAATAGCAGGGGCTAAAGATCTGGAGGCTTTTTTGTAGATTAGAGTTGGTATCTCCTCAAGGGCACTAGACTTGGTCTTAAGGGAAAGGAATATCTCATTAACGTCAGTGGAATTAGCGGGCGTTAGGTAGAGAGACTGTGGATAGTTACCTGTAAGATAGTCCTTAACATCAGTACTGGAAGATGGAATATCATTAGCAAGGGATGACCCAATGGAAGAGAAGAACCTATTGAACTCAATAGCAGAATCAGAGGCTGAAAGCTGACCATAGTTATTGGACAGGAGTGTTGGTTTGTTATTTAAAATCTTCTTTGTTCTCAATATTTGTGAAATTGTGCTCCATGTTATCTTAATGTTGCTCTTTGTTTGGGTAAATTTATCTTCGTAGTATTTAGTTTTGGCTCGTCTAATTATTTTAGATTAGCAATGATGAGTAATTCTTTGAAAATTCTTTGGAGACGATACCTAACCTGTACTTCTTCTCAAGGTCATGTTTTTTATTAATAGATTTAAGTATTCCCTTTGTAAGCCAAGGATTGTTTAGCCTTTTAGTTGTGACTTGTTTCGTTAGCATAGGACAGTGGGTGTTATAAAGGCTGAGAGTTTTTTGAAGAAAAGATTGCACTGCTAGGTTGATGTCCCCTATGTTACCCACGGACTATGGTAATTCGGACTCCCAGTTGACATTAGCAGCAGCAGCTATAAAATTGTCTATAGCAGTTTCATTGTAAAGCCTAAAGCTTATCTCCTTTGTGGTGGTTTGTGAACGTTAGTTAGAAGGGCGTCACTACATGACGGCCGCCATGAGTCATTTACTACAACATGAATATTATGGCCGGTACGGGCCGTCAAAATTAGCGAAACAAAACAAACAACTGGAAGAGTAAGTTTCAAAACAGTGACTAAGTAAATAATATTTTCATTTGTTTATAAACTTCATCTATTTATACTAAAACTTTTTTATATTTATAATTTACATAACAAATTTTAAATTTTACGTTTTACATTAATAAATAATAATTAACAAAACTAAAATATTACAAAAAAAGAAGCTAAAATTTTTTTAAAAAATTTAATTAAATTCACGATATTCAAAGTAAAAAAAAAGGTCACAACTAGATTTTATGGTAAACTTAAACATATAATAATAATTTAATACTCATTCTGTGTATGCGTTTAAATTTAGAAAAGGATTTTTACCTTTGATGGTAGTGGACCCCATACCCATCCTGTGGGTGGCAGTGGACCCCCATATCCATCCTGTGGGTGGTAGTGGACCCCCATACCCATCCTGTGGGTGGTAGTGGACCCCCTATACCCATCCTGTGGGTGGCAGTGGACCCCCATACCCATCCTGTGGGTGGTAGTGGACCCCCTATACCCATCCTGTGGGTGGTAGTGGACCTCCATACCCATCCTGTGGGTGGTAGTGGACCCCATACCCATCCTGTGGGTGGTAGTGGACCCCCATACCCATCCTGTGGGTGGTTGTGGACCCCCATACCCATCCTGTGGGTGGTAGTGGACACCATACCCATCCTGTGGGTGGTAGTGGAGCTCCATACCCATCCTGTGGGTGGTAGTGGACCCCATACCCATCCTGTGGGTGGTAGTGGACACCATACCCATCCTGTGGGTGGTAGTGGACACCATACCCATCCTGTGAGTGGTAGTGGACCCCATACCCATCCTGTGGGTGGCAGTGGACACCATACCCATCCTGTGGGTGGTAGTGGACCCCATACCCATCCTGTGGGTGGTAGTGGACACCATACCCATCCTGTGGGTGGTAGTGGACCCCATACCCATCCTGTGGGTGGTAGTGGACCCCATACCCATCCTGTGGGTGGTAGTGGACCCCATACCCATCCTGTGGGTGGTAGTGGACCCCATACCCATCCTGTGGGTGGTAGTGGACCCCATACCCATCCTGTGGGTGGTAGTGGACCCCATACCCATCCTGTGGGTGGTAGTGGACCCCCATACCTGTGGTGGGAGCGGACGGGTTACAGAGGCACATAATGGGGGCTCAGGGACTGAACTGCAGATTCACTAAGTTCAGGAAGTTACAAGTTGATGAACACAAATACTGGAGGACCAGATCACAACAATGTTTAAACCGAGCACTTAACATCTGTAGTGAACCAGTAACATCTCCTCGGTCTGTGCTTAATTCATTGTGTGCGGGGGACAGGAAGCCAGTGCATTATACACACAGCATATGTTAGGCTTATACCGTGTATTACAAGGTCCCCTCACCCTCACCCGGTATTATTGGGCTATAATAGGTTAAGTAATAATTGTAATTACGAAGCAATAAGATGCTTATTTTAACATACTAAGAAGGTTAGGTAAGGTCGGTGTTTTCTATGAAGCTTTTCAAGGTAAACTAGTATGTTTAGTATGTCACATATGCACGTATTTAATAAGTCAATATTGACTGTAAGAAAGTGCGAGAACGGGTTACTTGGGTAGGTCCAAAGGTGGAATTACTGACCCCGCCAACGGTTCTACCCCACTACAAGCTGACTAACTCTGGGTACCTACTTACTCCTGGGGGTCAGGGGCATGAGTGTGAAAGGAAACGCGCCCAACCATTTCTGTCCCGCCCGGGATTTTAGCCCAGAATTCTTGATTGCGAGTCGAGAACGAATCCGACTGGACTACGAGGACCCATATGTTTAGTGGTTACAACAGCCCGTGTTTAATGTTAATAATTAAGTTAAATAAATAATAATATAAAAATATACTTATTGTAAATAATATTATACCCGTTAGGGTATAATAAACATTAAAAATTACATAAAATATATAATGTTATTATTAGTGTAGAACTTCAGAGGTGAATTTTTCAACGCACTTCCATTCATTATACATATTATGAGCAAACATTTATAAAGTTACTTTATTTATATTTACTGTAAGTATAATTATCAAGTAAATAAGGTCAAAAGAGTAGTACAGTGCGCCTTTTCAATTAATGTTAGTGAATGCATTGCATATAGTTGAAAGATAACTCCAATACTGTTTCTCTGAACAAATAGACGTCTGTATGCAAGGAAACGGCGGAATTTCTGGGAGGGAAGAAAATGTAATACCATCTCGGTGGCTAACCGACCATGGTTGGGCGTGCATCTTGGGGGGGGGGGGTATTTACGCCGCGCACGTGGGACGCACCAATCGTCTCGCCTGCGGGCGTTCCGGGCGATACACTCAAAACGCCCACCCGCCTCCCCGGGATCCCATGCATCCACTGGCCTTTCCGGGGAAGACGCCAATGCGGTTTTGCTGAGGACACTTGTCCCAATTTCCAACGAATTGTGTGCCTTTGGGGTGCTCACAACCATTCTGGAACCCCCCCGCAGTGATAAGCTCAATACATAGTCAATCTATGATATATTTTAATTTATGTAATAAAATTTTGTAATAATTTAATGTTTGTAATTAATTTATATAAATTAATTTTAGTATACAGTATAGTAATTAACTTTTGTGAATTATTTTATATATAATAATTTATGGAATGTAATTTACTATAATTTAATAATAAATATAAGCCCCCACTGTGAATGTGCATTTCTTTTTCCTTTACCCAAGCCACAGAAAATATAATCACTATTTAGTTGCCTATAACTAAGAGTGATTGCGCCTTTCTATTTGTAGTCAGTTCCAAGATTGTTGTTGTTAAAGATTCGCTACCTAGAACAAAAAGTTCCAAGCAGCACGGGCTTGGTCAAGCCCCGTAGTCTAGTTCCAAGAGGCGTAACTAAGTGAACTGTGGAGTAGTGTCTCAGTGTACCGGAGTGACTCTCTTAAATTCAAATTCAACCTCACATTTTTATTCAGGTAAAAGTACCAAACATTCAAGATGAATGAGTTAAAAAACATCATTTGGACTTATAGATAGAGTTAGTACAAACAATACCTAAAACCACTATTACACAAAACGTCTCGGGACAAGAATGAGGACGACGAAACCTGTGATGATCGTGGAAGGGCGCCGTTGGGGGGCTATGAACGGTGGACCACGGCTCGTCATGCCCACCGTGCGAGGTCTACTGGGAGGCAACCGACTCCCTTCTAAGCAGACACCTCCACTCACACCCGAGGGGCTCACCACAGCGACAACGACCGACCCGGGGTCGACCCTGGCGAGTCTGCCTCGGAGTGGACAGCGTCGACATTCCCACACCCGCCCTGGAGCCAGCCATCCAGGACTGGTCTATGCCGAAGATGGGCTACTACGAGGAAGATATAAACACGGAAACAACCAGGCATTCCCCACGGTGACACGCGCTGTCTGCATGGGATACAAACCAGGCAGTGTACTCCACCCAGTCCACAGTGGGGGGCTTCCAGCCTCCACCGCATACCACGGCTCGTCAAGACTGGTACTTTTACTCCGCCGGCCCTCCAAGCGAGCTGCGCCTCCTCGCAGCATCTGCCAAGTTGACCCGGAAAGGTACCTTTTTAAGTCTGGGTCAAGGAAGACCGCCTGTTTTTTAATGATGGCATCTCCTAGGCATACGGGCACGTTTACGGCCACAGTAGCGAGGAGGTGCGTTCCAACGTATAGCAGCCAGCTTCCGCTCGCCCTTCGAGGGTGGTAGAGATCGCGCCGCTGGCCCTCACGGGATTAGGGTGCTCCGTGCGGAAAACCCCAGCCCCACATTGTATGCCTCAATTGGGATATTTTCCGCCTTTCGTGCATATTTATTTAATTTATCATTGTAATAAATGTTAATATTCAATTTTTTGTATATACATTTTCTATATACATAATTTTTTTGTACTTTATTACATTATATAATACAGTTTATATGTAAATTAATTTACTAATAAATTACTAATAAATTACGCCCCTACCATCTTGCATGGGCATTTTCCTTCCAATGCTACAGTGGGGCAAAGGAATAAAAAAAGTGGGGGTGGACATATGAGCATTGTACAATTAGTGTATCACACAAACCCATGTTAAAATAGTCATACGATGTTTATGTAGTCCCCGTAAGGACATGGGTTGACATGAGTACTAGGGATAGGAGCATTGTTGACTCTTACATGGTGAGAGTACCATTGACATAAGTCGGGTAATGTGCATTTCCCCCCTACAAGTTTTCTGAGGGGTCCCCGGTCCATTTGATATTTGTCAACACCCCATAATTTCCCCCATATGTGTCCCCCTTCTTTGGTTAGGATAATAGTAGGTACGATGTACTCTTGGGAATATCAAATAGGTATTTGTTTTTAGTGTGGTGCTCATGGGTTCCCTCGTTACAACCTTCTAGGAAGCTTTTAAGGTTCAGGATTGGAACATACAATTTCAAGATCAGCCGGACTTGCTACATATAGCAGCGTCTCACCATGTAGTACCTCTGTAGCATCTTCCAACCTGGTGTTTACTAACTACTTTTCCACCAGAGTGAAGTCCGACATGTTACTGACGATGAAGAATTAAGGGCGCCAAGAGGTGGCAATCGGGCATGAACAAGCCCGTGAGGGTAGATTTTGCCGGCAACCCTGGCCGCCCCTTTCCCCCCTATCCCGCCGCGCCCCAAAACGCTTGTAGCGTATAGTGGTACTTTTAGGCACTGTATGTCACTAGCTCTGATCTATTATTATCGATCCATTATGTAACATTACATTGTATTTTGGGTTATGTGACTTACCTGAATAAACATTTTATTTATGTTATTATATTTTTTTGTTTAGTAATTGTATACTGTGGTGCTGAGGTCGCATTTTACTCGCCAGAACTAGCCTGTCTCCGATGAGGATACTGCTTGCACGGTCTTTAGTGGGGGTGCGCAGCTGCTGGCCACCTTTGTTAGACCAGGAAGGCAGTGGCTCTCTTCGATTGGCTCAGGGTTGGCCACTGCACAGATTCCGGAACTCTGTAAGCTCTTCTAGATGTCGTTTGGTCTGCTTCACATAGGGAGATTCCAGAAGTAGTGTAAGTAATGCTTTTCTGTGCAGTAGATTTGCAGAGATGCACTCCCTCTTGTCGGAGTTCACCGACAATCTCCCAGTTGTCATCTTGTAAACCTAGACGTAGTCCTATATAACTGCCCGCACTGCGATTTCCTGTGCATTCCTTTTGGGATATTTAAACTAACTTGGTGGCCTGAAGATTCCATATTACAGAAGGCGAACCTTCAGCTACTCTCTAGTGTA
>WNGS01004946.1:29820650-29831591 GCA_020271785.1 Procambarus virginalis
ACGCGCCCAACCATTTCTGTCCCGCCCGGGATTTTAGCCCAGAATTCTTGATTGCGAGTCGAGAACGAATCCGACTGGACTACGAGGACCCATATGTTTAGTGGTTACAACAGCCCGTGTTTAATGTTAATAATAAGTTAAATAAATAATATAAAATATAACTTTATTGTAAATATTATACCCGTTAGGGTATAATAACATTAAAAATTACATAAAAATATATAATGTTATTATTATGTAGAACTCAGAGGTGAATTTTTCAACGCACTTCCATTCATTATACATATTATGAGCAACATTTATAAAGTTACTTTATTTATATTTTACTGTTAAGTATATTATCAAGTAAATAAGGTCAAAAAGAGTAGTACAGTGCGCCTTTCAATTAATGTAGTGAATGCTTGCAATAGTTGAAAGATAACTCCATACTGTTTCTGAACAAATAGACGCTGTATGCAAGGCAAACGGCGGAATTTCTGGGAGGGAAGAAAATGTAATACCATACTCGGTGGCTAACCGACCATGGTTGAGCGTGCATCTTGGGGGGGGGGGGGTATTTACGCGCGCACGGGGACGCACCAATCGTCTCGCTGCTGCGTTCCCGGGCGATACACTCAAAACGCCCACCCGCCTCCCGGGATCCCCTGCATCCCCTGGCCTTTCCGGGGAAGACGCCAATGCGGTTTTGCTGAGGACACTTGTCCCAATTTCCAACGAATTGTGTTGCCTTTGGGGGTGCTCAGTCGGAACCCCCGAAGTGATAAGCTCAATAATAGTCATCTATGATTATTATTTTAATTTATGTAATAAATTTGTAATAATTAATTTTGTAATTAATTTATATAATTAATTTTGTAATTAATTTATATAATAATTAATTTATGTAATTAATTTACATAATAATTAATAATAAATTAAGCCCCCACTTGATGTGCATTTTCTTCCAAGCCACAGAAAATATAATCTATTTTAGTTGCCTATAACTAAGAGTGATGCGCTTTCTATTTGTAGTCAGTTCCAAGATTGTTGTTGTTAAAGATTCGCTACCTAGAACAAAAAGTTCCAAGCAGCACGGGCTATGGTAAGCCCGTAGTCTAGTTCCAAGAGGCGTAACTAAGTGAACTGTGGAGTAGTGTCTCAGTGTACCGGAGTGACTCTCTTAAATTCAAATTCAACCTCACATTTTTATTCAGGTAAAAGTACAAACATAGATGATGAGTTAAAAACATAATGTTGGACTTATAGATAGAGTTAGTATATACAATACTTAAAGCCACTATTACGCAAAGCGTCTCGGGCAAGAACGAGGACGACGAAAACCTGTGATGATCGTGGAAGGCGCAGTGGGGCTATGAACGGTGGACCACGGCCCTCATGCCCACCGTGCGAGGTATACTGGGAGGCAACCGACTCCCTTCTAAGCAGACACCTCCACTCCACACCCGAGGGGCTCACCACAGCGACAACGACCGACTCGGGGTCGACCCTGGCGAGTCGGCCTCGGAGTGGACAGCGTCCACATTCCCACACCCGCCCTGGGGCCAGCCATCCAGGACTGGTCTCTGCGAAGGTGGGCTACTACGAGGAAGATAAACACGGAAACAACCAGTCATTCCCCACGGTGACACGCGCTGCCTGCATGGAGTACAAACCCGGCAGTATGTACTCCTCCCAGTCCACAGTGGGGGGCTTCCCGCCTCCCCGCTCCTCGGCTCGTCAAGATGGTACTCCGCCGGCCCACCAAGCGAGCTGTGTCTCCTCGCAGCATCTGCCCAGTAGGCCCGGAATGGTACCTTTTTCAGTCTGGGTCAAGGAAGACCGACTGTTTTTTAATGGCCTCTCCTGGCATACGGGCACGCTTACGGCCACAGTAGCGAGGAGGTGCGTTCCAACGTATAGCAGCCAGCTTCCGCTCGCCCTTCGGGGTGGGGGTTCCGCGCCGCTGGCCCTCACGGGATTGGGGGTGCTCCGTCGGAACCCCAAAGTGATAAGCTCAATAATAGTCATCTATGATTATTATTTTAATTATGTAATAAATTTTGTAATAATAATTTGTAATTAATTTATATAATTAATTTTGTAATTAATTTATATAATAATTAATTTATGTAATTAATTTACATAATAATTAATAATAAATTAAGCCCCTACTTGATGTGCATTTTCTTCCAAGCCACAGAAAAGGAATAAAAAAATGGGGGGGGGACATTGAGCAATTGTACAATTAAGTTGATCAACAACAGCATTGTTTAAAATAGTAAGACATGGGTTGACATTTAGGGGTAAGGCAGGTTACATGGAGTTAACTAGGTAGTACTTGTTTTACTCTTAAACTGGTTGAGAGAGGTACAGCCTTTGACATAATTGGGAAGGTCATTCCACATTCTGGGTCCCTTGATTTGTAGAGCATAATTTCTAGTTTGGTTAAGTCGTACTCTTGGAATATCAAATAGGTATTTGTTTTTGGTGTGGTGCTCATGGGTTCTGTTACAACCTTCTAGGAAGCTTTTAAGGTCAGGATTGACATACATTAAAGATCAGCCGGACTCTACTATAGAGCTCCACCATGTAAGTACCTCTGTAGCTCTTCCAACATGGGTTTAAAACTACTTTTCACCAAGTGAAGTCCGACATGTTACTGACGATGAAGATTAAGGCGCCAAGAGGTGGCACGGGCATGAACAGCCCGTGAGTGGTAGATTTGGCCGAAACCCTGCCTGCCCGAAACGCTTTGCGTAATAGTGGCTTTAGGCATTGTATGTACTAGCTCTATCTATAATTCGATCCATTAATGTAACATTACTTGTATGTATGTACCTTACCTGAATAAACATTTATTTATTTTATTTATTTTTTGTTTAGTAAATGTATACTGTGTGCTGAGGTCGCATTTACTCGCCAGACTGCTGTCTCCGAGGAGGATACTGCTTGACGGTCTTTATGGGGGTGTCCAGCTGCTGGACACCTTTGTTGACCAGGAGAGTGGCTGTGTTGATGGCTTCAGGGTGGCCACTGCAAGATTCAGGAACTCTTAAAGCTCTTCTAAGGTCGTTGGTTGCTTCACATTCCAGAAGATAGTGAAGTAATGGCTTTTCTGTGACAGTTTGGCAGAAGATGCACTCCCTCTGTCGGGGTTCACCAATCTCCCAGTTGCATCTGTAACCTAGACGTAGTCTATATAACCGAACTGCGATTTCCTTGTGGATTCCTTTTGGGATATTTAGCCTGTCTCTTGGTGCCTGAAGATACCATATTGCAGAGGGCGAACCTTCGGCTACTCTCTGGTGTAGATAACGATAGGCTTTGTTGAGGTGTGAGAGATTTTTGGTGATGTTTTGTGTTCCCCCAGGCTGGGATGGATTGTTTTATGTATCACTGGATGACGAGTTGCCAATTTAGCAATTTTATCGGCTTTCTCATGTAATGAGATTCCAACATGGGATGGGATCCAGTTTAGGGTTATGTTGTATCTTTTGTCTTTAGCGACTGCTCCAAGATACAAAATGGTAATTATTTCCACGTTGTCTTTCAACTGTTTTTTCCTAATATTTAAAGCTTTTGAGTCTGTGTGTATGAATGTACTTTGAGTGTTTTGTGCAATCACATATATGACTGCTTGTTGTATGGCAAACAGCTCAGTTTGGGTTGATGATACTGGTCCTCCCAGTCTCCAATATGTCTGTACTCTGTCGTGCAAAAAAGATTGATTGATTGATAAAGATTAAGCCACCCAAGAGATGGCACGGGCATGAATAGCCCGTAAGTGATGGCCCTTTTGAGCCATTACCAGTATCAAGAGATGATACTGGAGATCTGTGGAGGCGCGACTGCACCCTGCGTGACGGGAGATGTCTCCCGGACCAAATGGTGACCAAATGATGTGTCGTGCAGAGAGCATCTCATTAAGATATCTAGAGCGGAGCACAACGGAAGCTCCAGTTTCTTGACGCTGGGAAACCTTAGGAGGACGGGCTTCCTGTCCCCAACTACACCAATGACAGCATACAATAATAGCCGTAAAGTCGTTACAAGAATTACTATCAGTTTGGACGAAGACGACAACTGCCGTTGCCAGCAAGACGCCATAGTTGCCGCTCATTATAGGTACACAGAACCACTCACCATTAATAATGACACTTTGTGCCACAAAAATAGTTAAGAGTTCATAAGAGAAACCTTACAATATTTGGTATGCAATGCAATGCATAATAAAGTCTAGCCGGGAATTAACACTGATATGAAACACTAATCACCTTTTTAACAATAGTTGCATGTTTTATGTAAACATTAAAGACACTTTTATAAATACATAATTTATCATGTTCGGAAAGCATACAAATTATATTTTATTATATGTCTATGTTAAACTAAGCAATATTTAATTTTCACTTATCCTAAAATCCTAAAAAAAAATATTATTTATTTGTAAGCTAACATAATATTTTGTTTGATAACATATTAATTTACATATATACATATTTCCTGTTATCTACAGGAAAGTACAGCAAGAAATATAACAGATGTTGAGGAATAATTATAAGTGGTTTGAGATATCTGGAATAATTCTTGGGCGGGATCTTCTAACTTAGAGACACTGCACTGAGTACAATGAGACGCCGCGACGCCCAAATAATGACGTATTTACCCCAAACACTTACAAGGATGTAACAATGAGTCATGACAATATTTGAATATATTAACGTCCTCCCAAACTGTAGAGACACGCCTTAAACAGCGGTTGAGGCCACCGTCATCCGCCAGCCATGCTAAATCCAAACGTAGAAATCCAACATTCAGCTTAGTAACTCAGTTTTACCTAAATAAACTTTATTGATTTATTTCATTCCAGCTTATATGTTTAAGTTTAGCTGCTACATGCACGTTCTCCACCAATCTTGGCATGTTGTGTAGCTACAACGATGGAGCTCCAAACATGGAGCTATTATTATTATTATTATTATTATTATTATTATTATTATTATTATTATTATTATTATTATGCGTTTTCCGGTGGAGGATTGAGTAGTCCCCGACCAACCTCCCGAGCCGCGTCTCGACAACACTCACCACAATGAACAAATCCACATGGGCCATGATGAGGGTTCGAACTTACATCCGGGATGATCCCAGATGCACCTTAGTCAACTGAGCCACAACATGGTAAAAAAATTGCAACCTTTTATCATCCTACATCATGGACATGGGTTCGAGCCCTCATCACGGCCCTTGTGGATTTGTTCACTTGATGCATCACGCTATTGTGATTTTTTTGTGTATTGAAGGGCGAAGAGGTAATACATTTGGTTCACAGAGCCCGGGTGCATGGGGAGAATTGTGTAAAAGCCCCGGTCTATGCTTCGGAGAAGCTGCGGGAGCCTTGTGATGGCAGTTGAACTCCAGGTTGTAATTCTTTTACTATGTCGTGGTGCAATCGACTAAGTCTGAGATCATGCCGGACGCAGGTTCGAGCCCTCATCACGGCCCTTGTGGATTTGTTCACTTGATGCATCACGCTATTGTGATTTTTGTGTGTATCCACCACAATGATTATATGCTCAACTATATATATTTGTTGTGCATTATGCACATGTGAAAATTCGTAAACCTTAATATAAGTACACAGAGAACTCACAATAATGTGATATATCACTGAACAAATCCACAAGGGCCTTGATGAGGGTTCGAACCTACAAGCTGGGTGTCCCAGACGAGTCCTAGTCCACTGTACCACGACACGGTATAAGAATTGCAACCTGGAATTTTAATATATTACAAACTGTAATACAGTATGTATTATATTTATTGCACCAATTTCTGTTTGTTGCAGAGCATTTGCCCAATTTTTCTTCCAGAAATGTTTAATTTTAGTATGGCGGAAAATCTTCATTGATTTTTATTATGCATGTGATGCTATTTTGATATATGTAGCAACATCTTAAATCAACCTTCCTTGATCCATTCCTATTTATTTTGTTTTGCAGGTATGTACAGGAGCAGATGACGTCTGACTCCTGTTAGCAGGCTGACACCCTTGCCACAGCTCATGGTTTATGTACGTTTATTGAGACAATAAAATACATCTCAAAGGGATACAGTAGCTTAGGCTATTTCTACCCTCTAGCTCACGGTAAGCCTTACTTGCTAGGTTTCCCTGGAATACGACCCACCGATCAGTTTACAACCAGGTACCCAATTTCTGTTGGGTGAACAGGCGAACAGTTGAGGTTTGGCACCTAGTCAATCCTTCCTGGCCAGGGCTCAAACCCAGACCAAATCGCTCGTGAGGCATGTCATGAGATGTGGGGATGAGGAACGGCACGAGGTGTGGGCCGAGACACAGGGTGTGGGGCGAGACACAGGGTGTGGGGCGAGACACAGGGTGTGGACCGAGACACAGGGTGTGGGCCGAGACACAGGGTGTGGGGCGAGGCACAGGGTGAGGCACGGGGTGAGGCACAGGGTGTGGGGCGAGGCACAGGGTGTGGGGCGAGACACAGGGTGTGGGCCGAGACACAGGGTGTGGGGCGAGGCACAGGGTGAGGCACGGGGTGAGGCACAGGGTGTGGGGCGAGGCACAGGGTGTGGGGCGAGACACAGGGTGTGGGCCGAGACACAGGGTGTGGGGCGAGGCACAGGGTGAGGCACGGGGTGAGGCACTGCACACTTGTTACCACTATGCCAACAGGGACTTAAATCAAAAACAGTTTCATGACTGTTTTAGCAAACTGGGCAACCCAATTGACAACTGTAGAAAACTCAGTTACCCAGGAGGGCTGCGGGGACATTGAGCCCCAAAATCATCGCAAGGTAGAGATACCTGATTAGCTAATGCAGTATTAAGCTTCAGTGTATATATTAGGCTCTACAGTGTGTGTATTAGGCTCTACAGTGTATATATTAGGCTTTACAGTGTGTGTATTAGACTTTGGTACTTTAGTGTATGATTTATTTCAGTCCCTTTTTCTATACATCATGGAAACCCAAGCCAATTCATTTTTAACGATATGGTCTCGGCCATTTTCAAAATATCATTTCTGGCACCATCTCTGATACTGTATATCCAATCAACTGCCACACCACAAACAAAAAACAAATGTGTGACAACACACTGTGTTGATCACATGGCCACACAAGACATTCATGAGGTGCCTAGAGTGGCACACTACGTATTGCAACACCTGCCTACTGCTAGCTCGCGCAGCCATGTCTCATAATATGAACAGTCCGTCATTCTAACAACTTCATCTCAAGTTTATTCATACTGTGTTAAAAATGAGAAACTGGCCAATCTGGCTAAGTTGTGTCGGGAAAGCTTGTGGTCGTCTGTACGCATGAGGAGAATAATAAATAATTAACTGTACTTTATATGTATTAACTGGAAAAGAACATATCCATAACTATTACATACAAATCCTTACATGTACTAATTGGATAAATATATTTAAAGCAATTACAAACAACATTATCTTTGATGAAATACAAGCGCAGATAGGGAGCCTAAAGATACAAAGTTATGTAAACTTATAAACTATGTACTGTATTAAGAATAGAGATACTTTTTTTTCTGCATGGGAGCGTTTTTCACTCCCAACAATGGATATTCGGCTACAGTTTTCCGTGGAGTTGCCGACATTGCTAATAATGAAGTTGGTAGTGACCCATCAGCCCCAGTTCTCCTCAGAACGACCAATCTTGAAGATTATTGATCCAAAGAAGATGAACATGTTCTGTAGGAAGATGGCAACGCCTGGCCACTGAACTGGTGCCTCTGTCAAGTAAGAGAACATGTTGTACATACACATGACAACATCAACATTAAAGCTATAACCATCACCACCGTCGTCAAAGAAAAACAATCGAGGCATAAAACATAATATAATAAAATCAAATAGGTTCCATAGAGTCCATTCTACCACTGACCTTGTCTCTGATATCTCTCATATCTATAGGTTCCATAGAGTCCATTCTACCATTGACCTTGTCTCTGATCTCTCTCATATCTAGTCTGCCTTATTATTCTATTTATGGGGAATATTTTGCCTTAGCTCTGGATATTGCTGAAGTTTCAGATATACAAATGTTTGCTCTCTAACTACTGTATGATCATTCATCACTCCTCCCAATCTTTTGTGTACTTGTCAACTTTCTGCTCTTGACCGGTCCATCTCTAGTGCTGCCTCAACTTCCGCTACCTTCCTCTCTGACCGGTCCATCTCTAGTGCTGCCTCAACTTCCGCTACCTTCCTCTCTGACCGGTCCATCTCTAGTGCTGCCTCAACTTCCGCTACCTTCCTCTCTGACCGGTCCATCTCTAGTGCTGCCTCAACTTCCGCTACCTTCCTCTCTGACCGGTCCATCTCTAGTGCTGCCTGGTTGATACCTGGTTGATGGGGTTCTGAGAGTTCTTCTACTCCCCAAGCCCGGCCCGAGGCCAGGCTTGACTTGTGAGAGTTTGGTCCACTAGGCTGTTGCTTGGAGCGGCCCGCAGGCCCACATACCCACCACAGCCCGGCTGGTCCGGAACTCCTTGGAGGAATAAATCTAGTTTCCTCTTGAAGATGTCCACGGTTGTTCCGGCAATATTTCTTATGCTCGCTGGGAGGACGTTGAACAACCGCGGACCTCTGATGTTTATACAGTGTTCTCTGATTGTGCCTATGGCACCCCTGCTCTTCACTGGTTCTATTCTGCATTTTCTTCCATATCGTTCACTCCAGTACGTTGTTATTTTACTGTGTAGATTTGGGACCTGGCCCTCCAGTATCTTCCAGTGTATATTATTTGATATCTCTCTCTGCCTCAACTTCCGCTACCTTCCTCTCTGACCGGTCCATCTCTAGTGCTGCCTCAACTTCCGCTACCTTCCTCTCTGACCGTCCATCTCTAGTGCTGCCTCAACTTCCGCTACCTTCCTCTCTGACCGGTCCATCTCTAGTGCTGCCTCAACTTCCGCTACCTTCCTCTCTGACCGGTCCATCTCTAGTGCTGCCTCAACTTCCGCTACCTTCCTCTCTGACCGGTCCATCTCTAGTGCTGCCTCAACTTCCGCTACCTTCCTCTCTGCACACAACACAACCATCCCATTGGCTGTGGTTTTCAAAAAACCAGTGTTGAATATAATGAAATGCCATTTTCTGGGTGAGTCCCGGAGGCTCCCCGGAGCTATCCAGGCTGAATGGATATGTATATCTTTCTGGCATCAGTCAAAGGGCATGGAGTTCTTGCCTACCGAGGACCACGAGCAGAAACCTGGCCCCCCCTTACAGAGGCACGAGGAGCAATGGCCTATAGAAACCCCCCTGTGGTTGGGAGCATTCTATGTCTGCCGTCGACCAGGACAGGCACCCAGAAGGTAAGCGCCCCAAAACAAACCCCTATTCTGGTGAAAAGATTGCTAACGAAAGCCGAACGAGTGGACAGAATTCCCTAAACAAAATTAGCAAACTAGCATGATGTTATCACGTCGCCGCGCCGCCGTCTGCGCAACCCCCCCTCCCCAGGACGGGGAAGGGGGAGCCTCAGACCTTCGTGCCGGCTATCCAATTGGCAGGTCTTAGGCTGGATGTCAAAATACGCGAAAAAGCACCACCGACGGAGGGAGGGAGGGATGCCCGGGAGCCTCGGGACTCATCCAAAAAATGGAGTTTCATTACATTCAACGCTGGTTTTCGGGGGGAGCCCCGTCGGCTCCCCGGAGCTACCTGACCTATAAGGAAAAAGAGTGAAGGAACCGGGAGGCGGACGCAATGCGCCCAAACCGAAAACAAAAAACCAAAGGAGATGAGTCACAATAATGTGGCCTGAAGAATGTTGACCAGACCACACACTTAAAAGGTGAAGGGATGACGACGTTTCGGTCCGTCCTGGGCCATTCTCAAGTCGATTGTCGATTTGACACAATTGACTTGAGAATAGTCCAGGACGGACTGAAACGTCATCGTCCCTTCACCTTTTAAGTGTGTGGTCTGGTCAACAAAATCCACAGGAACCTGCAGACGACCTGGGAGACCCTAACCCCCGAACAAGAGGAAGGAAGGGAACCCAGGCAAATCAAAATGTGCCCACAGCCCCAGAGACCACAACGCGCAGAAAAACAGCGAAGAGAGCCGCAACCAAACAATATACGAAGCACCTCCAGCCCAACCAACCAAGCCGCAACCCAAGGGCCCCACCAGAACAGAAAACAGCAAACCCAAACGTCACCCGAAAAGAAGGGGACTACAGCAAAGAACAACTTACCACCAGGACCAAAGTAGCAGAAAACCCACCAGAACCGAAGGGGCCACAACAACCAAGGAGAAGAACACCCCCCCCCCCCCGACCAACAACCAGGACAGCACCGGAAGCGCATAAGCAAGCCTGAGGAGAAAAAACAAACCAGACAGCTAGCGGAATGGAGCAAAAGGAGCAGCAGGACCGAACACAAGTGGGAGCAGACCTGCCAGCGCCGCCCAAGACAGAGGCAACAGCATTCGGCACCATTGACAGTCCCGGAACAACCCCGAAGGGAAGGATAAGACAACCCTATCAGAGACCGCAGTACACCTACGCAGTGATAGGAAAACGGAAGGACCGCCAGGAACTACCCATTGCCACCGAGACGAAGCACTCAGGCGGGAGACCAACAATTAAGTGAGTACAATGAAGCCACCAGTGCCCACACAAGGTACAAGAACCCGAAACGCGAAGACTCGAGGGGAAGAACGAACCAGCCGAGTACAGGGGGGCCGAACCACAAGAGAGGCGGAGCCACGGGGAAACCCGCAGGATTGGACACCGAGCAAAGAAGCGCCCCCCAACCTGGCCAGCAAAGAACCAAGGAACAGGAAGAGGCCAACAAGGAAACGCCTGGGTGCCTGTCCTGGTCGATGACAGACAGAATGCTCCCAACCTCAAGGGGGTTCTATAGCCCATTGCTCTCATGCCTCTCTGAGGGAGCCA
>WNGS01004946.1:29874581-29884957 GCA_020271785.1 Procambarus virginalis
TCTGGTCTGGAGGCGTGGGCTCCACAACTTCTCTGTCTGGAGGCGTGGGCTCCACAACTTCTCTGGTCTGGAGGCGTGGGCTCCCAACTTCTCTGGTCTGGAGGCGTGGGCTCCACACACTTCTCTGTCTGGAGGCGTGGCTCCACAACTTCTCTGGTCTGGAGGCGTGGGCTCCACAACTTCTCTGGTCTGGAGGCGTGGGCTCCACAACTTCTCTGTCTGGAGGCGTGGGCTCCACAACTTTCTGGTTTGGGCTCCCATCCCTCCTCGCTTCCTCTCCTCTTCCCTTCCCTTACCTTATCCTGTGTCTAGTTTACAAGTTAAGTATAGTGCTGCATTTTCGTTTTCTGGCATAAGTGTGTAGTAATTGTATAGGTCACGCTAGTGTTTATATTACCAAGTTACTCTAAGGCATCAAAGTGGAACCACGTGTGCTCAAGTGTACCACTGAGCTACCTAGAGGCCTTGCTAGTGTCCATGGCCTAGTAGACTTTACCCTAGTGTGTCCTAATTGTAAAACCTTGTATCCTGTCTATGTGGACCAAGGCTTTTAACGTATGATAGTGTGGTAAAGTATTTGTTTATATTATTTAATGTATATGGGGGGTTGTTAAGAGGGTTTAATAAATAAGTTAGTTTTTGAGGTGTATCCATTACTCCTGTTGTAGTGACGTAGTTGATTGTAACCCAGACGACAGATCTGTTCTAAACCTTAAGCATAAACAGGAACCTATGTTCCTTGGGGGCCGGGCCTAATTGTGTCACTACCTAGTTACATCTTGATTCTAACTGCTGACCCTGCTCCATAATACCGTAGACCCCCCATAGCAGCCTATAACTCGTAGCAGTATTTTACCTCAATAAATTTATTTCAATTTCAGTTTTCAAATCACAGACAAGTCCTAGTGACAAGTCTTCACTATCTCCTGGAATGTGAAGGAGCCGCCGACCTTAAGCAAGCTTTGGGATCTTTAAGCCGGCGGTGCCAGCCTGATGGACTGTCCAAGTTGACTGGACAGTCAACCTCTCAAGTTTTGCTCTGTTGTAGATGGGCTCCGTTGAGGTGTGATAGCGTGATGATAATGCTCTTTATGTTCTCTATACTTATGTTCGTTAAGTGCCGGACCAACCGGGCTGTGGTGGGTATGTGGGCCTGCGGGCCGCTCCAAGCAACAGCCTGGTGGACCAAACTTTCACAAGGTCAAGCCTGGCCTGGGACCGGGCTTGGGGAGTAGAAGAACTCCCAGAACCCCATCAACCAGGTGAGTGAGGCCGTGGAGACCTGTAACAATTTATTTCTTCTTGTGTAGTGTTATTTTCTAATATTTGAAGATCAGCTTTCCAACCTAAGTCTTCATTCCTAGATGAGGTTCGAATCTCCGTGTTGGTGTTCCCAGGAGCACATATTAATGGATATGTTCACTGATATACTTCCTTCAGGTGACGTCTCTTGGGCATACTCTGTGAGCATATACATCCGACCGGAGCTGGTCGGCCGAGCGGACAGCACGCTGGACTTGTGATCCTGGGTTCGATCCCAGGCGCCGGCGAGAAACATGGGCAGTTTTCTTTCACCCTATGCCCCTGTTACCTAGCAGTAAAATAGGTACCTGGTGTTAGTCAGCTGTCACGGGGCTGCTTCCTGGGGGGTGGAGGCTGGTCGAGGACCGGCCGCGGGACACTAAAGCCCCGAAATCATCTCATCTCAAGATACTTGTATAGTTTATTTGGCCGTACGGGCCGTCAAATTAGCAAAACAAACAGACAACTGGACGAGTGTTTCCACCACAACATGGACTCAAATAATATATACTTATATGTAGCGTCTCTAAATATTTATACTAATAATAATTAAAATTGTAAAGTTATACTAAATGTTAAAGTAATTTATTTTATATACAAAAGAAAAAAAATAAATCATAGTTTTATTATAAAAACATTGCACATAAATGAATTATATTTAAAAAAAGAACTCATGATATTTTAAAGTTTAAGAGAGTTATAATATTAACAAAATGAAAACGCAGCATTATTTAAAGGGAAACTTTAGCATACAGACAACATTGTTATTGCTGCTGGTGATCAGACCAACCAGGCTGTGGTGGGTATGTGGGGCTGCGGGCCGCTCCAAGCAACAGCCTGGTGGACCAAGCTCTCACCAGTCGAGCTTGGCCTCGGGCCGGGCTTGGGGAGTAGAAGAACTCCCAGAACCCCATCAACCAGGTATACCCATCCTGGAAGACTAGTAAAGTTAAGAGTACAAGTTCCCTACACATCTGCCAGTGAGGACGACCCATTGTCACATCACCGTGAGGTAGATAGTTCTCAGTAAATTAACACATTATATTAGTCCTTATACAAAAGGACAGTCAAAATTATTATAAGTTTTGGGCTAAAAGCCCCCTCAGTAGCGACGGACGAGGACATGCCCGCAAACTCAACAAAATATAACCGGAAAACTTTCAATAACAAACTTTTTATACAATAAAAACTTTATTTACTAATAATTTGTATTTTCTTTCCTTTATTAAAATTAACTTTATATTTGTATTTAAATGCAAATTAAAACTAATATAAAAAGTAATATATATTGATTTAGTAACACCAAATGTATGAAGACAGAGGGTAAGGTAGTCATCAGGAGAAAACACTAAGCCGTTCGCACTTGGAAGGGCTATAAAGGACTTAGGATAACACGGTGGGAAGGAACGGTGCCCAACCACTTTGACGGTCGGGGATTGAACGCCGACCTGCGTGAAGCGAGACCGTCGGTCTACCGTCCAGCCCAAGTGGTTGGTTAATATATATAAATAAAGGGTCCCGGTTGAGAGAACCTCCCAACCCGTCCGGGACTCAAGTGCATTACATCCAGCGGTCGACCCCGCACACGCATTCATAAATTCAAATTCAGATTCAAAATTCAAATTCAAAATGTTTATTCAGGTAAAAGTACATACATAGAAGATGAGTTACAAACATAATGTTGCATTAAGAGATAGAGCTAAACTTTTACATGCTTTTCATTCAAAACGGGAATTTTCTCAAATATATATTAATATTATAATATATTAGCACATTGTGCATATATAATCATAGGTTAGGTTAGGTGTTTAGGTTCTGTTGGCGATTATTTGTATTTGTGGTACGTGGGTGAAGCATTTCAACCCGTCCTCGACTCAAGTCCATTACATTCAGCGGTCAACCCCACAGACGCATTCATAAATTTTAACATGCTGTTCATTCAAAACGGGAATTTTCTCAAGTATAAATTAATATTATAATATATTTGCATATTGTGTATAAATAGGCATAGGTTAGGTTAGGTCAGGTGTTAATTAGGTTCTGCTGGCGATTATTTGTATTTGTAGTACGTGGATGAAGCATTTACAGCGTTGTGGTTCGAACAAAATTCGTCAGTGAAGCACTGGGCTCCAGGCTCGTCCCGGAACTGAGAGGATTGAGCTACGAGGAAAGGCTAAAGGAGCTGAACCTCACATCCCTGGAAAACAGAAGAGTAAGGGGAGACATGATAACCACCTACAAAATTCTCAGGGGAATTGACAGGGCGGACAAAGAGAAACTCTTCACCACGGGTGGGACACGAACAAGGGGACACAGGTGGAAACTTAGTACCCAGATGAGCCACAGAGACGTTAGAAAGAATTTTTTCAGTGTCAGAGTAGTTAATAAATGGAATGCACTAGGAAGTGATGTGGTGGAGGCTGACTCCATACACAGTTTCAAGTGTAGATATGATAGAGCCCAGTAGGCTCAGGAATCTGTACACCTGTTGATTGACAGTTGAGAGGCGGGACCAAGAGCCAAAGCTCAACCCCCGCAAGCACAATTAGGTGAGTACAATTAGGTGAGTACTTGTTCCGGATATGTTCGAACGTCAGCAGTTGTGAGTCGTGTGTAAACCGCTTTTCATTCATAAACAGGGGGTTTGGCGGGTGCATGGAATCACTTTTGGATCTTTGTTTGGAGGACGGGCTGAGCATTTCAACCCGTCCTCGACTCAAGTCCATTACATTCAGCGGTCAACCCCACAGACGCATTTATAAATTTTAACATGCTGTTCATTCAAAACGGGAATATTCTCAAGTATAAATTAATATTATAATATATTAGCATATTGTGCATATATAGGCATAGGATAGGTTAGGTCAGGTGTTTAGGTTCGGTTGGCGATTATTTGCATTTGTAGTACGTGGGTGAAGCATTTATAGCGTTGTGATTCGAACGAAACTCGTCAGTGAAGCACTTGTTCCGGAAGTGTTCGAACGAAATCAGTTGTGAGTCGTGTGTAAACCGTTTTTCATTCATAAACAGGGGGTTTGGCGGGTGCATGGAATCACTTTTGGATCTTTGTTTGGAGGACGGGCTGGAGCATTTATAGCGTTGTGATTCGAACACCAGTCGTCAGTGAAGCACTTGTTCGGGAAGTGTTCAAACGTCATCAGTTGAGAGCAGCCCGCCCTCCAAACAAAGATCCAAAAGTGATTCCATGCACCCGCCAAACCCCCTGTTTGTGTATGAAAAACGGTTTACACAATACTTTTTGTTTACAAATACTACAAATACCATACTCGCTCACAGGATGGGTATGGGGTCTACTACCATCCACAGGATGGGTATGGGGTCAATTACCACTCACAGGATGGGTATGGGGTCTACTACCACCCACAGGATGGGTATGGGGTCCATTACCACTCACAGGATGGGTATGGTGTCCACCACCACCCACAGGATGGGTATGGGGTCCACTACCACTCCCAGGATGGGTATGGGGTCCACTACCACTCGCAGGATGGGTATGGGGTCCACTACCACTCACAGGATGGGTATGGGGGTCCACTACCACTCACAGGATGGGTATGGGGGTTCATTACCACTCACAGGATGGGTATGGTGTCCACCACCACCCACAGGATGGGTATGGGGTCCACTACCACTCGCAGGATGGGTATGGGGTCCACTACCACTCACAGGATGGGTATGGGGGTCCACTACCACTCGCAGGATGGGTATGGGGGTCCACTACCACTCGCAGGATGGGTATGGGGTCCACTACCACTCACAGGCTGTCACTATACACAGCCTCTCGGTGTATATACACTGAGGTGTACCCAGCTTCTCGGTCAATACTGTTGAAGTAATAGGAATAACAATTCATTGTGAATTCTCTGTGTCTGAGATGTGTGAATGTGAGATGTGTGAGATTCTCTTCTCGGTGAATACTGTTGTACTCGTGAACACTCTCATAAGTGAAGGCTTGGGGAGTAGAAGAACTCCCAGAGCCCCATCAACCAGGTATCTTATACACTGAGTTTACTTTGGTCCGGGACTATGTTCAGGACTAGAGTATACTTGCTTGTTGGTCAGTAAGGTATTGTGGTGGCCCGAGCCGGATGTTTTTGGGCCAAGTCCTAAACAGCTGAGTGGTTTCCACCCTTTGGTCAGTAAATAACCTAACCTTTGGTTAGGTTATTCACCAGCTAACACACACATGTAGGCAGCTGGTGGGCTAGGCCATGCTCTACTTGGCCTATTGGGTAATCCGGCCCTGGTGGTGCCCTTAATAACCCTCCCGAAGTTGATTGATGCAATATCTTCAGGTTATTTTGAGATGATTTCGTGGCTTAGCGTCCCCGCGGCCCGTTCCTCGACCAGGCCTCCTTTTTGTTACACCCCCCTCCCCCAGGAAGCAGCCCGTAGCAGCTGTCTAACTCCCAGGTACCTCATTACTGTGGACCCCAATACCTATAGCTACGCTCAATACCAGAGTCAAGAGGCAGTTTGGATGCTCTGGTATCCCAAGTGGGAGTGTAAAGCTTTGAGTTTCTTTCCTTGTACTTATTTCGTGGCCCATCTCAGTATCACACGTGCGCTCTATTATTTCCCTTCTCTAGCAGGGATACATCAAGCTGCAAGTGTATTATGGTACAAAGTTCTTTTAATCCTCTTTATTATATACAGTATCTTCATTATACACGGGTCAACTCCTAAAACAGCTGCTATTATACACGGGTCAACTCCTAAAACTGCTGCTATTATACACGGGTCAACTCCTAAAACTGCAGCTATTATACACGGGTCAACTCCTAAAACTGCAGCTATTATACACGGGTCAACTCCTAAAACTGCAGCTATTATACACGGGTCAACTCCTAAAACTGCAGCTATTATACACGGGTCAACTCCTAAAACTGCTGCTATTATACACGGGTCAACTCCTAAAACTGCTGCTATTATAGAACTGGCAACATGTATCACAATGTCTCCACATTCTTTGTTTTTGTTAACATATCCCAAAGCAAATTCATATTTTATTATAATTCAAAGGAAACAAAATTATTTTAAAACACATTTAAAATAATACTAAACACAAGTATACTTATCAATAAAGATATTAAATTCAATTCACTTTTAAGTCCAAGTTGTTGTAAATACCTACAGTTGCCAACTATAGGACAAATGGGGGAAATCTTGGCCAAGCCGCTGGCTTTCTGTCCTCGTCGAGGCCACTAGAGAGATAGTGGGCCTCGGGTAAATTCAGGTAAATCATTGAAGTCATCAGATTAAATCATTGAAGGGATATTCATAGAAACGTCGGCATACACACAAATCTTTTAATTCCCAGCAGTCTGCTTTACTATGTTTTGCTAAACAACTGATTAAAACCCTTAATCATACTGCAAACAAAGGTAAACAGCAAGCGTCCAATAATGAGAATACAACATAAATCATGAACAGAACGCACATCAGGCACTCACTGCTCATTTATGAAGACTTCAAATGCTTCGCAGTGTCTGATATTCTGGTTTATCTAAATTAATTAAATTAACCAATTGAACCGGCCTAAACATATTTTATAAGCGTTGATAAAAGGTACTGATAAACACTTTACATACATAAAGCTGCCCAAAACATATTTATATGCCCTGGCTAAAGCAACATTTTAGTCAACAGCGGAGGTAAATTTTCATGCATGACTAGTGAAACGTGATCTTCCATACACACTTGTCTAAACCCAAATAGGCCTTCATTATAGTGTATCAAAATATTACCACCAGAATACTGCATTCATCGAACCTTCCTCAACTCAACTTCCTCAGTTTTGTCTTTGACTGCCCACGGCACGATGGTATTAAATATAGGAACACTTTAGGAACATAGGAACACATAAAATTTGAAACAATAGATATAAATTGGATAAGTCTACATTTAGGAATGACCTGGGTAAATATTGGGATGAAATAGGGGTGTTGAATTCTGGAACAGTTACTGGGTAACATAATAGACACAGGATCCCTTGATTATTTCCAGTGTAACTTAGACAAATATATGAATGAGTTTGGGTGAATTTAAATAGGAGTTGCCTTGCATGGGCCAATAGGCCTTCTGCAGTTTCTGTTATTCTTATTGTTATCCTTGCATGCCACGAGCCTTACCCAAGTGATGCGGGTTGTCCGTGATAACACTCGCACAACACAAACACTTGCAGGCTTCCTACTCTCTCTCTCTCTCTCTACATACACACATTCAGTGGGAATGAATGATTTTCCTTTTCAATAAGACTTCTCCATTTTGCAGCTTTATCTACTCGTACCCCTTTCTTTCACTCTCGCTTGTCTACCATATTCTTACATCTTCCCTTACTGAAGCAACTTGGCCTCTATCCTCGCTGGAAATGTTTCAAGGGAGTGGGTGGTGAGCGCTTGCTGCTGTACCAACAAAATCTACCACATGAAATTCTGAGCAAACTTTCAAACTCTCCTAAATTCTCTAACTTTCAGGTCATAAAGATAAACAGAAGATAATTTCACCATATACACTTTAGGAACATAATAAATGATTTAAATTTGGTAAACATAATTACCATTGTAAGGATTTGTCCCACATAACTCAAGCTTAACACATCAATTCCTTCCATTGCAAGACATACAATATCAATAGTTTTACTATCCATTTCCAATAACATCCTTAGTGAATACACTTAACAACTGAGCAGCTGTTGCAGCTAACATCATACAGTTCAAGAGAACAGACAGCATGCCATATACACGGTATTGGATTGCACAGATGCAAATTTACATAGCAAAACACCCTATATATATCCAGTTTCAAAGTGCAGGTGAGAATTTTGGGGTTATGTATGACGAGAGTGGGTTAGGAAGGGTATTCTGTGCTTATAATGCATTTGGGGTAGTACACTTTCAGTAGGAGTTGGACTGTGAGAACCTTGTGCTACATGACCACGTGGGAGGGGGGGGGGGCACACTTCTAGCACGGGGCAGTTACGCTGTATTACCAGTGTTACAAGAATTATTGTACTGGTATTACAGGTAACTTACATTGACTGTAAGGATGTGGGTATTTTATGAAATAAGTTTATGTGCCTATGGCTGCTATTGTTTAAGTTCCGAAATAAGTAATCAGTTTGTATATACTCGGTATATTTTCGTTAGCGGAACTTTCCATTCCTGATACCCACTGGTACACAACTCATCCTCTCAAATAGTCACATCACAAAATTATGTACTAACTTGTCTCACCTAACCAAACCGAGGACCCACGAATATAAAACGTAACAGGCTGTCAATTTAGTGAGCTGCTATGCATTATTTACACTGTATTTTGACGTTGGTGATTTTTACGTCAAAATATAATGTACTATTCTAGAGGGCAGGTTGCGTACACCCTGTTACGAACTCGACATCCTCATTGGAGCAGGGAGTAGTGATTCAGCGCCATCTGTGAGTCTGCTCTCTAACTCCCATGCTATCGGACACCATACGAACAACACCATCTAGTGGTAGTAACCTGATAACAGGAAATGGCTCCAGATTCCTGCTTTGAATAACAAGTGAGGTCGTAGTGGGTGACCTCTGGTGGTGGCGAATCAAGGCCAATGCCACCTAGGTTATGCTACAGAGCACAATGTCAATGCCCGAGTGAGTAGTGTTGTTTCCTGGTTTCTCCAGTACCCTATAACTAATGACGTGTCTGTATCCACAGAGTGGGGCAGCAGTGGTACTGAGGAAGGCAATCTACCTTGGCCAGCTTAAACTCTCTCAACTTAGTCCCGTTTGACGACTAAGTGAGCCGCCGACGACCAGGACAGTGTGGTTCTGCTAATGGAGCAGCAGTGGAAGAATTCGGCGTATCCCGGACTGGCTAAGGGGAGAGACGACCGACAGTGAGGTGCCTGTTGAGGAGCATTGCTAGTCCGTCGCTAGAGTCTTCTGCAGGGGTGAGATACCCCTGTATTTGTCTGTGTAGTGGCCCCAATCAGCGCGTGGCTGAGTTCTCTGCCAGCACTTGGCTGGAGAGTGGTTGTGGGCAGAGAGGCACCTCGTGATACTGCCGTAGGCTGGCCCACGGCAAAGGTAGACTCGCCAGCGTTTCCCAGTACTGTGGCCGGTAAGGTTGGGAACGGTACTGTGTGTTGGGAAAACACGAAGATTGACGAAGGCTGCATTGTGGTAGCGTTGTGGAGTGCTCAGTGTCCAATGTGAGAGCGACCCGTATATACATCTAAGTGTAGTAATATTTCATTTTTATGTTTCTATTTAAGGTGATGGGAATATATTGATAAAGGAATCAGTGTTGTGTTCATTCCCCCCATTTTATATATTGCATTACCTAGTCACTCCTTGAAAGCCACTACCGACTTGGGGTCGGGTACTATCACTTAGGTTCATCTATCAAGAACCGGTTACGACCCATAGTGGCCGTAACAACACCACAGCATAAATACCTGTATATTTTACCTCCAAACCTAAGTCACTCACATTATATAAGGCATTAATGATTTATACTATTGGTAACACAATTTTAAAATAAGACTACATTGCATATGCTGAAATAATAAATATACAGTTGAGATATTTGAGCAAACTTTCATCCAATCATAAGAAGCAAATGCTCGGAAAACCTTAACACAGATTCTGGAAAATTGTCAACTTGATGGAGATGATCAGCATCAGAGTCCACACCACCCTGAACATCAGAGTCCACATTACCCTGACACATCAGAGTCCACATTACCCTGACACATCAGAGTCCACATTACCCTGACACATCAGAGTCAACACCACCCTGACACATCAGAGTCAACACACCCTGACACATCAGAGTCAACACCACCCTGACACATCAGAGTCCACACCATCCTGACACATCAGAGTCAACACCACCCTGACACATCAGAGTCCACACATCCTGACACATCAGAGTCAACACCACCCTGACACATCAGAGTCAACACCACCCTGACACATCAGAGTCCACACCATCCTGACACATCAGAGTCACACCACCCTGACACATCAGAGTCCACACCATCCTGACACATCAGAGTCAACACCACC
>WNGS01004946.1:29900124-29915119 GCA_020271785.1 Procambarus virginalis
TTATGTTCGACCCACAAGGTTATAAATGCTTCACCCACCGTACTACAAATGCAAATAATCGCCAACAGAACCTAAACACCTAACTTATCCTATATACAGTATGTACAATAGCTTATGTATTATAATACTAGCAGTACTCGGCCACAGCAACCTTCCCTGTCCCCCAGTCCTCCCCACCATTCCCCCCCTCACTTGTCTCCTCGACCTCCCAACCATTCTCCCTCCACCGTCCCCTCGTCCTGATTGACCCTGGTTGATACCTGGTTGATGGGGTTTTGGGAGTTCTTCTACTCCCCAGCCCGGCCCGAGGCCAGGCTTGACTTGTGAGAGTTTGGTCCACTAGGCTGTTGCTTGGAGCGGCCCGCAGGCCCACATACCCACCACAGCCCGGTTGGTCCGGCACTCCTTGAGGAATAAATCTAGTTTCCTCTTGAAGATGTCCACGGTTGTTCCGGCAATATTTCTTATGCTTGCTGGAGGTGTTGAACAACCGCGGACCTCTGATGTTTATACAGTGTTCTCTGATTGTGCCTATGGCACCCTGCTCTTCACTGGTCTATTCTGCATTTTCTTCCATATCGTTCACTCCAGTACGTTGTTATTTTACTGTGTAGATTTGGTACTTGGCCCTCCAGTATCTTCCAGGTGTATATTATTTGTATATCTCGTCTTCTTTCTTGATGAGTACATTTAGGCTTTGAGACGATCCCAATAATTTAGTTGCTTTATCGCGTCTATGCGCTGTATATGTTCTCTGTATTCCCTCTATTTCAGCAATCTCTCCTGCTCTGAAGGGGGAAGTGAGTACTGAGCAGTACTCAAGACGGGACAACACAAGTGACTTGAAGAGTACAACCATTGTGATGGGATCCCTGGATTTGAAAGTTCTCGTAATCCATCCTATCATTTTCTGGCTGTCGCAATATTTGCTTGGTTATGCTCCCTAAACGTTAGGTCGTCAGACATCATTATTCCCAAATCCTTTACATGCTGTTTTCCTACTATGGGTACATTTGATTGTGTTTGTACCCTGTATTATGTTTAAGGTCCTCATTTTTACCGTACCTGAGTACCTGGAATTTATCACTGTTAAACATCATGTTATTTTCTGATGCCCAGTCGAAAACTTTATTAATATCAGCTTGAAGTTTTTCAATGTCTTCAGCCGAGGTAATTTTCATACTGATTTTTGTGTCATCTGCAAAGGATGATACGAAGCTGTGACTTGTATTTTTGTCTATATCTGATATGAGAATAAGGAAAAGCAGCGGTGCAAGGACTGTACCCTGAGGTACAGAGCTTTTAACTGCACTTGGACTAGATTTTATATGGTTACTCGCTGAGTCCTGTTTGACAGAAAACTGAGTATCCAGCGTCCTACTTTACCGGTTATTCCCATTGACTTCATTTTGTGTGCTATCACGCCATGGTCACATTTATCGAAAGCCTTTGCGAAGTCCGTGTATATCACATCAGCATTCTGTTTTTCTTCTAATGCCTCAGTGACTTTGTCGTAGTGCTCAAGTAGCTGTGAGAGGCACGATCTTCCCGCTCGAAATCCATGTTGGCCTGGGTTGTGAAGGTCATTGGTCTCCATGAAATTGGTGACCTGACTCCTAATCACTCTCTCAAATACTTTTATTATGTGCGATGTTAGTGCAACTGGTCTATAATTCTTTGCCAATGCTTTGCTCCCTCCCTTGTGTAGAGGGGCTATGTCTGCTACTTTAAGTGCATCTGGTATCTCCCCCGTGTCCAAGCTCTTCCTCCACACTATACTGAGTGCCTGTGCTACCGGCACTTTGCATTTCTTTATAAATATTGAATTCCATGAGTCTGGACCTGGGCCGAGTGCATGGGCATGTTTTCAATTTCTCTTTCAAAATTTAGTGCGCTCGTGTTGATATCAGTTATATTTACAGGGGTTTGAATATCCCGCATAAAGAAATTGTCTGGATCTTCCACTTTCATGTTGTTTATTGGAGTGCTAAACATGTCCTCATACTGCTTTTTTAGGATTTCACTAATTTCTTTGTCATCCTCCGTGTATGAACCTTCACTTGTACGAATAGGTCCAATACTGGCAGTGGTTTTTGCTTTTGATTTCGCATATGTGAAGAAGTATTTTGGATTTTTCTTTATTTCCTGAATTGCTTTCTGTTCTAACTGCCTTTCTTCAGTTTCATATGAGTGTTTCAATTTCCGCTCGATTTCTTCAATCTCCCTATTTAAATTATTCCTTCTTTGACGGGAAATTCGTGTCTGCATAAGCAGTTCCGTTATTTTTTCCTGCGTTTATAGTGTCGTCTGCGTTCTCTTTCTACGTTGGATCTCTTTCTGGCTTTCCTCAAAGGAACATGTTTCAGACAGACTTGATACGCTTCCGAAGTCAGTTTTTCTATTCCTTCTGTAGGACTTGTATTACTTAAAACAGTTTCCCATGGAATGTTTGTAAGTTCCCTGTTTATTATCTCCCAGTCTATCCTTTTATTATTAAAATTGAATTTACTGAATAGCCCCTCTCGCTTTATCAACGTTTTAGGTCTATTCTGAGTATTGATGGTCGTTTGCACTTCAATGAGCTTGTGATCTGAATATGTGGTATCTGATATCGTAATGTCTCTGATAATGTCTTCATTGTTCGTAAAGACCAGATCTAGAATATTTTCATTTCTCGTTGGCTCCGATATCTGCTGATGAGTGAAAATTTGTCACAGAATCTAAGTAGTTCTCTAATCTGTGGTTGGTTAGGTCCTGATAGATTTCCTGGTATAATATTATTGTTTGCTATTCTCCACCTGAGACTAGGCAAGTTGAAGTCACCTAGGAAGATAATATCAGGTATCGGGTTCTCCAAATTATCAAGGCTATTCTCTATTTTGTTTATCTGTTCTGTGAATTCCTCAGCCGTTGCATCTGGCGGTTTGTATATTAGAATAATCACTAAATTTATTTTCTCTATTTTTAATCCCAGTACCTCTACCACCTCATTTGTAACGTTTAGGAGCTCCGAGCATACAAGGTCTTCCCTAATATACAGACCCACTCCTCCATGTGACCTAATTTTCCTATCACACCTGTATAGGTTATATCCTGGAATCCAGATCTCACTGTCTAAGAATTCCTTTGCATGGGTTTCTGTGAAAGCTCCAAATACTGCATTTGACTCCGTTAGGAGGCCATTTATGAATTGTACTTTGTTGTTTGTTCTTGTTTTCAGTCCTTGTATGTTGGTAAAGATGAATGAGGTTACTCTATTAGTGAATTTGACTGGGAGACTTTTTCGGCAAGCCCATTATGCATGGACATAAGAGTTTGTTCTGACCAGTGCTGATTGTAGTAGGGCAGTTGCCTGTCGTAGTTGTAGTTCCCTTTCGGTGTGTAATTGTATCTGTAATTCTGGAATGCAAGTGGATCTGGCATCCAGTTCCATACATTCTCCATGCTCCTCCATTTGAATTCTCTTTCAGTTTGGTATAAAAAATTTACCAAGTTTCCTCCAAATTCATTATCCTGCTTCCCACTCTTTATGTAGCATTCCATGCCTTTCACGTGAAAGTATGGGAAGCTGAGGTCATAGCGTTTTCTGTCCTTCAGTGAGGTTTGGCACATGTGGGGATGGAAAAACCTACATATTGATATAAATCGACACTCACCTTTCCTAAGCATATTTAAACATTTTTTGGGATGTTGGTAACTGCATTCTAATCCTTTCTTATTACCAGCATATCTATGTCTGCATATGCCCTTTGCATAAAATTTGCATAAGTCTGTCCTTCTGATCTGACTCGCTCTATCGAGAACCGTCGTAGTGTCTGTACCTATCGAGCTGTCAGTGCTGTCTGTTACACTTTCTAGTTTACTGTCATCTACATCCGGGCCAACTGAGTCAGAGTTTACAACTTCCTGAGTTTCAGCCTCAGTTTCATCCCTGACTATAGCCTCCACCCCTGGTATATTACAATTTTTGTTCCTTTCCCACTCCTTCTGGACGGCTGGTAGGCTTTCAATGAATGATGTTTTCCGTTCATGCATCATGTTATCTAGAAGGTTTTTTAGGATATTCCAAGCTGGCAGGTCATTTTTACACAACCAGAGCAAGTGGCCAGCTCTCAGTGCCGTGGTGTTACTCACTCCTGTACAAGCCGAATGAAATCTAGTCTTACAGATATAACATTCAATTCCCGTTGCCTTCGACTTTAAGGAGTTGTTACAGTGGCCACAAATTTGTTTATTTACTCCCATTTTGCCTTGTTTTGTTGTATATACTTATAATATTATATGTATACCGTATATTTGTAATAATATATGTTTATTTGTTCTACTGTATGGTCAGTACTTATCGTACGGTCGAGGGTGAGGCTCCCAGAGGCTGTACAGTTGACACGTTGTCCCAGGCCGCAGCTGGAGGCCCTCAGTTGCCAGTTACTTAGGTTATAACACTGATATATTAATTCGCCTGTATTACAATAAGGGATTTTCTGCTTTATTTCCGACTTGCAATAGTATTCACTTTCTCTATTACTAATTTCTCGATCCACATTCCCCTATTACACTTGTTGGAAACCAATTTGTTAGTAAGCACACACACACACACACGGTGGCCACATGGGACGTGGGTCTATGGGGTGGGTTCTGGCACCACGAGGTGGACTCCACATGAAATTCACTTATTTCCTTAAAGCACAAAAGTCGGATGACAATCACTATGGTATATTGTTTAATAAGTTGAGACGCACTTTATGAGATATCTGACTGTGTTTAGTTCCTGTATCACTGAAATATCCCGAGATATATATTGTTTTTCACAGAGCTCGCACTCTCGTGTGCTTCCCCTCCCCACACACACACACCCACTCCACTCCACCACCATCACTCCATCCTCCCCACTCCACCATCCATCCCCTCTTCCCCACTCCCCTATCCCTTTTTCCTCCCAACTATTTTCCATTCCCCCCATCCCCTCGCCCTTCCCCACCATCTCTCACTTCCATCCCCTCGGCCTCCCCCCCCCCCCACTTCCTTGTCCGATGCCTTCCAAATGGTCTGATGTTCCCATTAGAAAATTGGGAACATCAAGTGATCTGATGTTCCTATCACTGAAATAAGAAGTTAAGAAATTAAATGAAAAAATGAAAAAATAAAAAATTAAACTACTCGCGAAATGAACGGTATGTAAACAACACAGCTCAATTCCAACACAATTCACACAAAATAAATAAATAAAAATGAAAATAAATAAAAATCTATGAAAATTCAATTTATCAGTGCAATCAGAAACACTGAAATGGAATTGTAACATATTTAGTACAGCATGTGTGTCGCTCTTACATGCAACAGATGGCGCTGTTTTTTAAGAAAAGCATAATTTTATTTGCCACAGGTGTGGCATCTATACTTATACTTACGAAATGAATGGTATGGTAAACATCACAGCTCAATTCCAACACAATATCACAAAAAAATAAATCTAATAAAAAAATAAAAAAAATCGAAACCCATGAAAATAAAATGATCAATGCAATCGGAAACATTGAAATGGAATTCGTGACATTTAGTATAGCGTGCATGTTGCTATTATGTGCAACAGATGGCACCATTTTTCAAAAACGCATGTTTTTTTCCTGTCACAGGTGTGGCATCTATATAGTAGGTATATAAAAAGATGCGCCTATTCGAATGCAGTTATGTAAAAATTTCAAAGCAATTGGTGAAGAACTTCCAAAGATTTCAGCGTGTGTTGCTCTTACGTCCAACAGATGACGCAGTTTAAAAAAAAAAAGGTTACTTCTTGTCACAGGCAAGGCATATATATAGTATATATAAAAAGACGCGCCTATTCGAATGCAATGTTGTGTCAAAATTTCAAAGCAATCGGTTAAGAGGTTAAGATTTCCCTCACATGAAAAAGTTTTTCAGAAAAAGCACTTTTTTTTTACAGTCACAGACGTGACATGTATATAGTATGTATATAAAACCTGGCCGGATGTGAATGGAACGTTGTGTGAAAGTTTCAAAGCAATTGGTGAAGAATTTTCAGAGATTAGCAATTTTGAACAAACGAACATTTCCATTTTTATTTATATAGATTAATTTGAGACAATTCCCATTTTGAATGAACAGCATGTTAAAATTCATGAATGCGTTTGTGGGGTCGAGCGCTGGATGGAATGGGAGTTGAGGACAGGTTGTGATAAGACAGTCGAGAGGGATGACCAAAGAGCAGAAACTGAATCCCCACAAGCACAACTAGGCAAGTACAGGAGGCAGGCATTTTATGAATGATAAATGATTGTGAAAGATTTTTACTGGTTATGAAAATATGGGAGAACTATGACAAAATGAGTGCCCTCAGATTCTGCTATGTTTACCTTTAATGGTAAGGAGAATTAGCATTTTTAGCTAGTTATACCAGTAATTACCCTTTCAGAGCAGCACTTCATTCTGGATGATTACTTCCTGCTTTACCGAGGCCACTGGTGGCGGCGGCTCTGCTCAATAAGCAGGCTGAAACGCTTGAAAATATACTACAATAAACTTTTCTTCTGAATAGTATATTGTTTTTAAGGGAAGTATTTTTGCAGTGTTATATGAAAGAACTATTAAAAGTATTTAGGCAATTTTTTTTCCGTCACCAGATTGACGATGACACGACTGAAGTAACGGCATCAAACTATATATTTGTGCAGTGTTTATCACAATATACAATATATGATCAGTACACAATCCCTATCTTGACCAAAACTGCTAAAAAGCAAGTTTTTTTTTTAGTAGCTTTTTGCAAGTCAAAAGCAGTATTTGGAGTCACCAACCATGACTAAAGATAAGCTTTATACCACTAATGGCGAGACAAATCAAAGATATGTGCAATGAGGTTAATTTCATTAGATAAGCACTGATGCAATGGCCAAATTAATCCTCAGAATAGAACACCCAGCAACATATATTATCCACAGGTTGAATATCTTCCAAGGTTGTATTAGATGACAAAGTAATTATCAAAAGAAGGCACCAAGCCAAGGAGACGATATAGCAGGAAGTTAAAAGTTCCTTTAAAAATCAAGCACTAGACTACATAATACTTTATCTAATCCTTATGAATACTGACCTATGAAAGAATTTATTACCACTATGTATGTCAACCTCAAAAAAAGTGATAAAAGTTGTCCTTAGATCCCAAAGCAAGTACCTGTATACAAACAGGAATGTATTAAATAAAAGTTGTACTGTTATGAGTCATGTATGGCAAGACAATTATGCTCAATGTGAGTACATTAAAAGACAGTACAATAGCAAAGATCTTACTGCTGTACTTACCCTTTCTCTCTCCTTATATATTACTGGATATAACTATCCAGCAACCACACCTAGATGGGTTAAATTTCTACTCCGTCACTCATCACTACCAGTAAGTAAATCCATAAATTACCACATTAGAAATGCCTTTCCTAAACAAAGTTAATCAATTTGAATCAGTTTTATTTCTCATACATGGCAAGACCTGCCAGCACGAGAAACTTGGAGCTTTGTAATGTTCTTATAATCTAAAGTACACAAAGGTGCACCAGCTTGGAAACCAGCCTGCATAACCCTCGTTTATGGTGGCTGCACAAGTGTTAGTGTAGTCACTGGCATCCTGGCCAGGTAGTAGCTTGTACTCACTGGCATCCTGGCCAGGTAGTAGCATGTACTCGCTGGCATCCTGGCCAGGTAGTAGCATGTACTCACTGGCATCCTGGCCAGGTAGTAGCATGTACTCGCTGGCATCCTGGCCAGGTAGTAGCATGTACTCGCTGGCATCCTGGCCAAGTAGCATTATGTACTCGCTGGCATCCTGGCCAAGTAGCATTATGTACTCACTGGCATCCTGGCCAAGTAATAGCATGTACTCACTGGCATCCTGGCCAAGTAGCATTATGTACTCGCTGGCATCCTGGCCAAGTAGCATTATGTACTCACTGGCATCCTGGCCAAGTAATAGCATGTACTCACTGGCATCCTGGCCAAGTAGCATTATGTACTCACTGGCATCCTGGCCAAGTAGCATTATGTACTCGCTGGCATCCTGGCCAAGCATTATGTACCCGCTGGCATCCGGGCCAAGTAGCATTATGTACCCGCTGGCATCCTGGCCAAGTAGCATTATGTACCCGCTGGCATCCTGGCCAAATACCTGGTTGATGGGGTTCTACTTGACTTGTGAGAGTTTGGTCCACTAGGCTGTTGCTTGGAGCGGCCCGCAGGCCCACATACCCACCACAGCCCGGCTGGTCCGAAACTCCTTGTAGGAATAAATCTAGTTTCCTCTTGAAGATGTCCGCGGTTGTTCCGGCAATATTTCTTATGCTTGCTGGGAGGACGTTGAACAACCACGGACCTCTGATGTTTATACAGTGTTCTCTGATTGTGCCTATGGCACCCCTGCTCTTCACTGGTTCTATTCTGCATTTTCTTCCATATCGTTCACTCCAGTACGTCGTTATTTTACTGTTTAGATTTGGGACCTGTCCCTCCAGTATTTTCCATGTGTATATTATTTGATATCTCTGTCTTCTTTCTAGTGAGTACATTTGGAGAGCTTTGAGACGATCCCAATAATTTAGGTGTTTTATCTCGTCTATGCGTGCCGTATATGTTCTCTGTATTCCCTCTATTTCAGCAATCTCTCCTGCTCTGAAGGGGGAAGTGAGTACTGAGCAGTACTCAAGACGGGACAACACAAGTGACTTGAAGAGTACAACCATTGTGATGTGATCCCTGGATTTGAAAGTCCTCGTAATCCATCCGATCATTTTTCTGGCCGTGGCAATATTGCTTGGTTATGCTCCCTAAACGTTAGGTCGTCGGACATTATTATTCCCAAATCCTTTACATGTTGTTTCCTACTATGGGCACATTTGATTGTGTTTTGTACCCTGTATTATGTTAAGGTCCTCATTTTTACCGTACCTGAGTACCTGGAATTTATCACTGTTAAACATATTTTCTGATGTCCAGTCGAAAACTTTATTAATATCAGCTTGAAGTTTTTCAATGTCTTCAGCCGAGGTAATTTTCATACTGATTTTTGTGTCGTCTGCAGAGGATGATACGAAGCTGTGACTTGTATTTTTGTCTATATCTGATATAAGAAGTAGCATCATGTACTCGCTGGCATCCTGGCCAAGTAGCATTATGTACCCGCTGGCATCCTGGCCAAGTAGCATCATGTACTCGCTGGCATCCTGGCCAAGTAGCATTATGTACCCGCTGGCATCCTGGCCAAGTAGCATCCTGGCCAAGTAGCATTATGTACCCGCTGGCATCCTGGCCAAGTAGCATCATGTACTCGCTGGCATCCTGGCCAAGTAGCATTATGTACCCGCTGGCATCCTGGCCAAGTAGCATTATGTACCCGCTGGCATCCTGGCCAAGTAGCATTATGTACCCGCTGGCATCCTGGCCAAGTAGCATCATGTACTCGCTGGCATCCTGGCCAAGTAGCATTATGTACCGCTGGCATCCTGGCCAAGTAGCACAAACCAAGACATTGATAAATAATAAAGTTAAGAAATGAAAGGCGAGAGGTAAATACTTGACAGTACACCATGAAAGGATACTAATACTAACTGAGTAATCCTCATCATTTTATTGAGAGTACACTTAGGCAAGACCAGCCAGCTCCAGCTGGACCTTCTTCCAGGTCAAGAGTGGTCCGTGCTCGGGACGGTACTGTACCGTGACGCCGTCAGGGAACAGGCGGCCACTAGCCATCAACTCTTCGTACTCGTCACGGTCAAACTTGGTGAAGCCCCACTTACGAGACACGTAGATCTGTCGCAAAATTATTTTTATTAATCGCTTGCATTTCAAAAGCTTTATAGTAACCCTACCACAAAGTAATTATCAAAAGGCATCAAACCGGGAAGGTTATGTAACCCTACCACAATATTATTGTAAATACAACTTGTGCAAACACTTAGTATAATGTCAGCTTGCCACTCACTGTGCAATGTTCCGTTAGAAGTTGTGAGAGCAAGGATGATCTTTAAGCAAGTAATTATCAAAAGGCACCAAGCCAGGAGGGATGGTCTTTAAGCCTTGCATCGAGCCAATTCATACAAAAGGCTACCAATGTGTACATAACATTTAAAGGATTTTGCTAAAGCATATTACGGTTAAAGGAAGAAAAGTTTCAAAGGCAACGAGCATGTAAGTAATTATCAAAGAGAAGGCACCAAACCAGGAAGGTTATCTAGCAATGAGCATGTAGGCAGTGCTGATTATTATTATTTTCTTTAAGTATTCTAAGTAGCTGTGTAAGTGACCACTTTTAAAAGTTTGTGTATTGAAAGGCAAATCATTTTCACTTAAAGAATTCTGAATGTCATGTAGACATATCCTACAAAATGTATAAATGAGATGTGCAAGGAGACAGGTGGCTGTGAACTTTTTAAAAACAAACTGAATTCTGTAGAGTAATGGAATTATTTGCTCAGCTCTAACACCTGGGATGTGCAATTGCTATTTACCAAAGGAATTAGTGCACCTGAAGTTACGAGCAGGGTCAGTGGCTTGCAAAATAAAAGTCTGGGTTAGGGAGAAATGGACAGGAAGAGATGCAGTTCAGAGGTCAGCAGATGTTAAAAATTAATTTCCTAGATTAGTGATACTTTTCACAATTTTATCAGTACTGTATTCACAAGCAAGGAATAAAAATGTTATCAGAGATGAGTGCATACTGAAACAGACATGTTTAATATGGAATAGAATGGAATAAATCAACCTGTCCTCTTTAAAAATAACGTCACTTTTAAATTTTATGTGCACTATGGCCAAAATGGACTATTTAAAATGAAATCGGCTCGCAAAAGTGATGTACTGTCCCGTGTTAGGTTAGAAGAAACTTTCAATTAACAGATTTCATGACGTTTTGAAACCATAGAACTTCCTGGCCTCCTAACCTAACACAGGACCCTTGGCCCTTAAGCTGCTAATGGGTCCCGAGGAGATTTACACCCGAGCGCAAGAAAAAAAAAAATTTAAAAATGTTAATTGTGTTCCCTGAGCACGGGAAAAACAAACAAAACATTTTGTTTATTTATTGGGCGACATATTTTGGGCGCAATAGGTCGATGAAATCTGGCAAAATGTGGGCGTTGACAGAGCAGTCGTCAGAGGCGGTCAGCGCCACCGGAGCTGTCAGATAGGAGTTACCACAAAGATATTACCTAATTTGTCAGATAGGAGTTACCACAAAGATATACCTAATTATTTCAATGTGATTTTTTCTTAGTGTTTTGCAGTAATATTCAATAGTATGTAGTGTGATTATATAATATATATAATAAAACGTGTGAATCATTGCTATACTCAAAAGTATGGTGTTCATATTAGCAATTCAATTATTACGTTCATAAAAAAGTTTTGCCGTTCTTACATTATATACACGTAATGTGTATAATGTGTAATGTGTATATATAACGTGTGTACATTTGTATTCACCATAGCAAACCACTGAGCTGGTATGGTGAATGCAGACAATAACAGGTGGCCACAGTCGGTACACGACACTATCTCCCTCCCTCCCTCAGCGCTAATTACCACCACAATCCTGCTATTTCACAATCCTAGTCATTTTTATCAGTCAGGGGTCGTCTGTAATACTGTCATTGCTAAATAATAAGTTACATATTTAGGCGATGCTGTGGTCACAAGCTGAACAGCAATGCTGTTAGCTCATGCTGCGTGCACCAGCCTTGGTTGCTCCCACAGTACTGTGGCTCTCACACCGGAGAATATTGCCTACGATTTTTTTTTAAACATGGCCTCTGTTTACAAGAGCCCCGAGGAAGCCGATGTGAACCCCATGTAGCCGCGGGCCATTTGAATAGTGCCCGGCACCCTATGGTGTATATATATGCCATGCCCAAGGTGGGACGTGTTACTCATGGCGTATATATAAACTATGCGCAGTTTAAGGGTTTACTATGTTTAGGGATAAAAATCTAAAATTTATTTTCCAATTAGGTCCATTTTCGGCCATATGGGCAAACAGCCAAATTCAGACGTAATATGCAAGACGAAAGGTAAGAGCTAATGGTACAGCAAATTTAAGGGTACAAGACATGTACAGTTAGAAAGGTCAGCAGACATGGCGTGAGGAACATGCATTGTACAAAAGGTGTATGACAATGAAAGAATGATGATGTCTTATGATAGATGGTCAACTAATTATAAATGTATTAAATTTACACAATGAAAAAATAATACAGTACATCTATAAAGATGGTCATGTGTACATGTCCCGAGTGTTTTCTTAGATCCGCCCCACGAGGGAGACGAACCTTACACAAAAACTGGCTTTATTGTGCCCACCATTTACCACAGTACAGACAATCAACTACTCTGCAATGTCGGCTTAATAAGTGGGGTACCAAACTTTGTTGGCATTATACAGATCATGTCAGCTAATATAGTATGGATGAGGTTCCAAATCATTTTTAGATCACTAGTAAACAGTTACAGCCTTAGGTTAGAACACTTAATGTCCCAAAATCCACAGTGTACTAGTGACATGCATTTTACCCATCTTGCCTATACACCTCCCTAGTTTCATTCATCATATGTACTCTCACTTTTATAAATAACTTATTATAATTAAACTGCAAACACATGCATAAATCAAGAATTACCAAAGAACCATTGCCTACCTTTTGGCGTCCTGGGTACTTGAACTTGGCCCGCCTCAGTGCCTCCACAACATGGGTCTTGTGGCGGTCATGGGTCCGTACAGACATGATAGGTTGACCAATCTGCACACGGGCTACGGTCCCTTGGGGCTTGCCAAAGGCACCACGCATACCGGTCTGCAATCTAAAAAGTAAAATTGCATTTTTAACTACACGTTTCTCAATTTTAGTGTAGATCGGATTAATTACACATAATATATCATTACCATCAAGTAGCTAGAAACATGGCACTTGCAGAAGCTACTAGAGGAATGTGCAGGATTGTACTTTCTTACCTATCAGCACCGGCACACGACAACATTTTGTTGATGCGGATCACGTGGAACGGGTGTAGTCGAACACGGACGTGGAACTGATCCTTACCGCAGTTCTTGACCAGGTACTGAAACATTAAATCAACATTATAGTATGCATAACAGCAAACAGTATTTGCTCAACCTAGCTTTTCATTCCTAATGGGTTTCTTTGGAACAAGAACAATGGAGCAATATAGGACACCATTCCTAACTTAGATCAAGCTTATAATGTCAGGTCAACAAAGCTCTACACCTGGAAGGGATTAAAAAACAATAAGAGTTTTCTACCTTTCTTTAACATACACGATTACCAGAATAAGAAGCGATTTAAAAGTGTACAAGCTGTAATGATGATGCAAAGTATTGCATCAATTGCAATACCTCAAGGTAATTGTATTCATCAATTGACAAGACAACATGCCTTGCAACATGGCAAGACTTTATATTGCTCAGTTAAGCTTAATACTATCGCACTCTTCAGACACCCCAGGCATCCGATGTTTTGCTCTAGTCCGAGTGTCAGACACTGCTCGCGCCCAATAAAAAAATTGTATAAAATTCATTATCCTATCAATTTCGGGAAACTTTCAAAATGAGTGCCTTTAGAGTGTGCACAATGATACCAAAATGAAAGATGTAACACAAAACTTATGTCAAAACACACTAAAGATTACTGTATAAATAACTGACCAAAAACTTAAAATATTTGTTAAAATGCCAGTTATTGCTCTATTATTATGGGACTAGTTTTAAAATATGCACCTTTATATTGCGAACAATTTGATACCAAAATGAAAGACGTAAAACAAAAATTAATGTTATCAAATTGAACGAGTACACATTAGGCCGGGGTGTGTAAATTGATGCTCGTTCACGGGTAACTTTAGGCTATGCTGTGGGGAGTCACGCCGGGCGTTTGGACATTATGTGCATATACACCTGCAAGGAATTTCATTGTAACAATGAAAACAAATGACGTAGCACGAGAATCAAGGCGAGAAAAGCGAAACGAGTACACACATTTCGGTGCCGCCGCATGCTCGACCGCCAGTAGTTCGTGCATATGCCCGGGGCGCGAAAGTGTTGAAAATATTTCCGACAAAATACAGAAGAGGTTTTGAAGTACACATAACGTGTCCCAAGTGTTTTTCTTAGACTCAACCCATAAAGGTGATGAGCCTTACACAAAAACTGGCTTTATTGTGCCCACCATTTACCACAGTACAGACAATTAACTACTCTGCAATGTCGGCTTAATAAGTGGGGTAAACTCAGGATTATACGTTATCCAATTAAACCAAACAATTGGGTAAAATATAGTATGCACCAACCCCAACATCTGAAGTTTTAGGCCATCCTGGACCATTATCACTATTTAAAATAAACCCTATTACAGTATTATCACCATTTTCAGATGTGTGGGTGTGCTGCCTAATTTTCAGTCAAGTATATTTATGCATAGTACTGTATTTAATCAAAAGTAAAAAGTTACTGCAAAAATTTACCTTACCTGTAAAGGAAGGAATTATCAAGGGAAAGCGCCAAGCCATTACGACTATATAGCACTGGGAAGGGGTCAGGATAAGGATTTGGGATGGGACGGGGGGAAAGGAATGGTGCCCAACCACTTGGACGGGCGGGGATTGAACGCCGACCTGCATGAAGCGAGACCGTCGCTCTACCGTCCAGCCCAAGTGATTGGTCCTTACCTGTAAAGTGCTAAACCTATGGCACGTTTTGAAGTGGCCTGAAAGATTTTGAAGGGGGCAGAACTGCAAAATATGCAATAAGTGAAAACTGGTTCATTTTCAAACTTTTTTTTGACTAGTTGTATATGAAAAGGGCTTCAACTGGTCCATGTCTCAGCATTGTTGCATAATTAGGAAGGGAGAACAAATGTCAAAAATGTCAAAACATCAAACAAGTATCAATTGAAATCATGTATGACTCTGCTATCACAGTAGCATA
>WNGS01004946.1:29915219-29945892 GCA_020271785.1 Procambarus virginalis
AATTGTAGACCTACGTATTTAAATTGGTATCACTGTGTTCGCAATAGAATTCTCTATAAGAACATACATATAAAATACTGCCAAACAGAAACTGTTTGAAACAGTTCAAACAGAAACAGAAGCTCTCGCCAAACTGTTTGGCGAGAGCGCCAAACAGCAACAAATGTTTCCACTCTCTTAATGATTGCGATGACCACATTTATCCTACATCATTGATTATGGTATCATTGGAACCGCAATAAAATTCTCTATACGGACATATGCATATAAATCTAGAATCAATGTCGCAACCAACCCACAAGACGGTTGGAAGTGGCTGAAGTGTTACCCGCGGCGGCATATCGGCGCTATACAATTGTTATACCAAGATGAATCACTGCCATGCCGTTTTCTTTAATAAGCTCTTTGGTTATTAGAAAAAACGTAAATTTCATGGTGAACATTTTGAGACTAACTAAAATAAAACGCATAATAAATAAAATTTATAATTATTTAACCATTGGACGCCAGCCAGCGTCCAGAGGGCAGAATCAGGAGAAAAAGATTGGACGTTAACGATCGTCCGCTAAGCGCGAAAGTGTTAAGTGCTTCCAAGCCACATCCATCCTACCCTAGCAGAACAACAACAGTTTATACTAAAGCCAAGACCAATATTTGACAGTCAAGATCTATTGCACATGGCTTATCACATTCATGAGGATACTGACCCACATACCGGTACCAACTTACTTTTAATAGGCTCGCTAAACCTACAACCAACAGCACCTTACGTCACTGTTTTTTGGACGGAAGTGATCATACTTTGTGCAGAGATGGTTGTATGACGAGTGTCGATTATGAACAATTTGGCACGAGTAGAATGCAACCAATTGGCACGTACATTTAAGGAAGGAGCAGCAATTATATCCAGATATTTTCATAGCAATCATGTCATTCCCTGATGCATATAAATAGGCCTATCTGGTATCGCTATTTGATACTTATACCATGGGCACTGCAAGACAATATTAGTCCTCAACAGTGTGCGCATCATCTTGTCCCGATACACTAAATATTGATCAACTTGTAAAAATGTTATTTAGACAACACAAGTACAGTACCGTCATTTATATTGGGCTACACAAATTAGCCATTTAATATATAAAATAAAGAACAATTCAAATGCCCAAACCAAGACATCAAGATGTCGCTACTCACCTTGTTGGCACAGATGCGGCCCGCCTCCAGGGCTTCGGATGAGAGCTGTTCATATTCGTCAGACACTAAATGTACACATAGTGGTAATTCACGCACATCGGCCTTCTTCCTGCCCAAGTCAAAAATACGAATCTTCGAGTCTGGCACACCACGACAGAACCGTGACTTGGGGTACGGTTTATTCTTGCAGTAGCGGTAACTGAAAAATTGGACAAATATTGCAATACTGAGGGGAAAGCAAGCTAGTTTATGTAAAAAAAATCTAAGTTTTAATATTATGCCTAATTATTTACACTAGTCCTGCTCATCAATGTCTTACAGCTTCAAAACTCACATTTTGCCTAATTTTTAAATTGTTCATAATATTTTACTCTAACCTGCCTCTAGCATTATGCATTCATAGCTACAAATAAACTGTCTTGCTATTGAATTCAATCTCAAGCTAAGTACAGGAAATCTCAGTTTGGTTACAAAAGAAGCAACAGTGGTTTATCTTTGAAGAGTAGGAGCAGAGAACTTAGAGAATGCCTTAGAGCACATAAGCTATTTCACTTTTATACAAAAAACTAAGTAACTCAAGTGGGTGTCAAATGTTAGACAATGAAGTAATGTTGCAGAAGACCCACACCAAGCAACTCCCATTTACACAACCGCTCTTCCTTATCTAACCACACATAAAAGTTTCCAACAAATGTGTGCCTCAACTTGTACATGTCCCAAGTGTTTTCTTAGGCCCGACCCACGAGGGAGCCGAACCTTACACAAAACTGGCTTCAATTTGCCCACTATTTACCACAGTACAGATAGTGAGCTACACTGTACTGTTGGTGTAAGTGGGGTACAACTATGCACCATAACAATCTTAGCAAACTTGCCCACACCTCCAGGGGTTATCTTGAGATGACTTCGGGGCCTTGCGTCCCTGCGGCCCGGTCCTTGACCAAGTTTTTTTTTTTTAACATCCCCAAAAAGCAGCCCATAACAGCTGTCAACTCCCAGGTACCTATTTACCACTAGGTAACATGGGCATCAGTGAAAAACTGACCATTGTTTCTCACCAGCACCCGAGATTGAACCCGGGACCACAGGATCACACGTCCAGTGTTGTGTCCACTCAGCCATCGGCTCCTCGAGGCATACAGTAATCTGACAAATTGTAAACTAGTAAACCAGCTTGTGTACAATTTCATACTTATTGAGTTCATAACACACGACCAAACTATATTGTAACACGGCGCTACATTACCCAAGGGACCTTGTCGGCCGAGCGGACAGCACGCTGGACTTGTGATCCTGTGGTCCCGGGTTCGATCCCAGGCGCCGGCGAGAAACAATCGGCAGAGTTTCTTTCACCCTATGCCCCTGTTACCTAGCAGTAAAATAGGTACCTGGGTGTTAGTCAGCTATCACGGGCTGCTTCCTGGGGGTGGAGGCCTGGTCGAGGACCGGGCCGCGGGGACACTAAAGCCCCGAAATCATCAAGATAACCCTTAAGGATAAGCCAGAAAATTGGATACAAAATACAGTACCATGTATCCAAAATTCCTCACTGCAGAATACAGTACTCCAGCAGACCCGGGGCTGCACGGTGCTCCTCACCACCTACACTACAACTCCTCCATAAGGCAACACTTTTTAATTTTAATTTCAAGCATTTTTAAAAGTTTAAACTTCACACCTCACCGCTCCTCACCCACACAGTGTCAACAAACTCTACGTAACAAATGTGACGTAGAGCGGCGGTGTGCCCCCCCCCCCCCCCGGGTCAGGGGGGGTCACTACACTGATCTAGGGCCCCATAACCCTCCTGGGGGGGGGGTCACCCTCCGGGGGGGGTCACTACACTGGTCTAGGGCCCCATAACCCTCCTGGGGGGGGGCACCCTCCACCACTGCCGGTCACGGGAAATGAATGGATGTCGAGGGCACTTGGTGTCAATTGCAGGCTGGAAAGATATTGCAAATCTAATGCAATATCTTATATAGACAACTGGGAACACTTCTATGGAAGAAATGAAATGTATGCTCGGGATGGGGGCATCTATCGAGAGCTGGGGTTGTTGCTGTTGCAAATTCGTTGGAAGAAGTGGTTAGAGGTGTTTGGGTTTAAACTGTTAGTAGATAGAGGTATGGGAATTGATTTGGAGGAAGGATGTAATAAAAGTATGTGTTTGCGGGAGAAAGGAATGGCAAAATGATCAGGGAAAGAGAAGGGCCTCAAAATAACAATTCACTTAGGGTATATTACACAAACAGTCGAAGTCCAAGAAATAAAATTAACGAATTAAATGCTCTTGTCTGCACAGAAAAAATAGATATTATTGCACTTACCGAAACGTGGATGAATGTTGATAATAGAGAACTATTAGCCGAATATCAAATAAATGGATTTAAACCATTTCACACAGATAGATATATTAGACGAGGTGGTGGAGTAGCCATATACGTTAGGGACAATTTGAAATGTAGTCTCAGAGGGAATCAAAACTGAGCACACACAGAAACTATTTGGATAGAATTAAACGAAAAAGCAAATAATAATTGAGTTATATATAGGGCACCAAATTTAGACAGAATGGAAGCAAAGCATCTATGGGATGAATATCTAGGGCCATCTAGATCTAACAGTATTTATGTCATGGTTGACTATTTGAGTGGAATAAACAGTGAGAACAAAACATGAATAGTGAACCAGAAGATTTTCTAGAATTAATTGACGATTGCTTTCTTACGCAACACATAAGGAACCAACACGGGAAAATAATATTTTAGATTAGTGTTAACTAACAGGAAACACAAATTAATGACATCGAAATAGGGAGTGAGCTAGGGAACAGTGATCACAAAGAAATCAGATTTGGCATAGAATGGAATAGACCTGTAGGAGAAAATTCTGTTAAAGTGCCAGATTTTCGAAAAGCTGATTTAATAGCCTAAGAAATTTTTGGGTCAAATTGATTGGAAAGTCTTGGGTATGGGGTGGGGGCCGGTCTTGGAGCGAGACATGAACCCAGCGATAGGTGATGTAAATGGGGATTTCGATGTAGATTCAATTTATAACGTATTTAAGAATATTCTAAACAAAGCACAGGAACGTAGTATACCACACAATTGAATAGATCGATTACTAATGACCCAAAGTGGATAACAAAGAATTTGAAGAATCTTATAGGTAAAAAGAGAGCTTGGTACAAGAGGATTAAAAATGGGGAGGTCACTTTAGAACAGGAATTCGTACAACTAGTTAGAAATGTTAAAAAAGAGATAAGGAAAGCAAAAAGAAACTATGAAGTTCGTATAGCAGGGCAAGCAAAGACAAATCCTAAAGGGTTTTTTCAGTTATATCGAACTAAGACTAGGGAAAGGATAGGTCCATTAAAAACTGAGACAGGTCAAATAACAGATAGTGATGAAGAGATGAGTAGTATTTTTAATAAATATTTTGTATCTGTATTTACTAAAGAGGAACTTAACAATATGCCTTCAGCCCAACAAGTCTATGTGGGTGGGGACGAGGACAGGTTGACGAGTTTAGCAGTTACCAGGGAGGATGTTCTTAAACAAATAGTAAAACTCAAACCAAACAAATCCCCAGGGCCGGATGAAGTGTTTGCCAGAGTGCTGAAAGAATGCAAAGAGGAGCTTTGTGACCCACTGTCAATCATATTTAATAAATCAATAGAGTCAGGCAGAGTGCCAGAGTTTTGGAAAGTTGCTAATGTGATACCAGTTTTTAAGAAAGGAGATAGATCACTTGCGTCTAACTATCGACCAATTAGCCTAACGTCTATTGTGGGAAAGTTACTCGAATCTATAATAGCAAATAAAATTCGTCTTCATCTTGAAAAACAAATTAATAATTGAGTCGCAACATGGTTTTATAAATGGCCGTTCATGTTTAACAAATTTGTTATCTTTTATTCTAGCATAGTTGAGGCAGTTGATAGTGGTAAGGATTGTGATGTTGTGTACCTTGACTTTAGCAAAGCTTTCGATACAGTGCCACATGAAAGACTGATTAAAAAGATAGAGGCTCATGGTATTGGGGGTGCTATATTAAGCTGGATTAGGGCATGGCTATACCAAAGGAAACAGAGTTAGTATAAATGGAGTCAAGTCAGAGTGGGAAAATGTTGTAAGTGGAGTGCCTCAAGGCTCTGTCTTGGGACCTCTGTTGTTTATAATATATATAAATGATTTAGATTCAGGTTTGAGTAGCAACATTTGCAAATTTGCCGATGATACGAAAATCGGTAGGGAAATTAATTCGGAGGAGGACTCACTATCACTTCAAGTTGATCTAGATAGGGTTTTGAAATGGTCAAAGGACTGGCAGATGCAGTTTAATGCTGATAAATGTAAAGTTCTGAGGCTAGGTAATGATGATAGAGTTACAAGATACGAGCTAGATGGTGTTGAGATTGCGAAGTCGGATTGCGAAAGGGATCTGGGAGTTATAATTAGTAAGAATTTAAAACAAAAGGATCAATGCATAAATGTTCGTAATAAGGCAAATAGGACACTCGGATTTATTAATCGCAGCGTAAGTAACAAGACACCTGGTGTGGTTCTCAAGCTATATCTTGCTCTGGTTAGGCCCCATTTAGATTATGCAGTTCAGTTTTGGTCGCCATATTATAGAATGGATATAAATTCACTTGAACGTGTCCAGCGTAGGATGACTAAGTTAATTCCCAAATTAGAAATCTTTCATATGAAGAAAGATTAACAAAGCTTAATTTGCATTCACTGGAAAGGCGAAGAGTTAGGGGTGACATGATAGAGGTTTACAAGTGGATGAATGGACATAACAAAGGGGATATTAATAGGGTATTGAAAGTATCAACACAGGACAGAACGCGAAACAATGGGTATAAATTGGATAAGTTTAGATTTAGGAAAGACTTGGGTAAATACTGGTTCAGTAACAGGGTTGTTGATTTGTGGAACCAATTGCCGCGTAACATTGTGGAGGTGGGGTCCCTCGATTGTTTCAAGCATGGGTTGGACATGTATATGAGTGGGATTGGGTGGTTATAAATAGGAGCTGCCTCGTATGGGCCAATAGGCCTTCTGCAGCTGCCTTTGTTCTTATGTTCTTATGTTCTTATGTCCACTTACTCCACACCGCACGGTCATCATCAGGAGCAAGCACCAGGCCACTCTGGCAAGGGACGACCAAGACTCACCACCACGTGCGGGGACAGCGTGACGGCAGGTGGTCACAACGCCTCCCTCACGCGACACATCTGGCGTCCTCCACACACCTGACACACACACCACTACACACGTGTCCACACCTGCCACAGTCCTCGTCCACGCCACTAGAACCCCCACGGGTAAATTCAGGTTGAATAACCCCAGTTAATCAGTCACATATACATACACGTGTGCTACCTACACCTCCATTACCCCCTAAACCCCCTCCCAGCCCCACAAGACCCCCTCCCAGACCCACAAGACCCCCTCCCAGCCCCACAAGACCCCCCTTCCAGCCTCACAAACAACACAAACAAGACAAACAAAATGTAAACATTGACTCACCAGCGGGCTGGTCGGCGCCCCATCTTGGCCGGCCTGAAACACACAAATCATCCATTATATGGGCGCCAAGATGGTCAAATATTAGAGGAGAGTGAAGGGTGGTGGATGGTGATGGGTGGCGAGGGGCGGATGGTGAGGGATGGCGGTGATGGCGGGGGATGAAGGTGGAGGAGGGCGGCGGCGGCCATCACGGACACTCACCTCAGGGGAGAAGAGTGACGGAGTGATGGAACTCTCCCTCGCCGCCCTTAACTCGCCTCGGTCACCCCGTACAGCCACGCTCTTTACAAAACATTATTTACCCTTCAAACTCATTAATTATGACATGTAATTAGAGCCTAGTTAATATCATTGATAATTAGACATTAATTAATATTCTTGACTCACATACAAGTCTTTGCAGCTCTACATATTCAAGATTGATAATTGGTAAATTGATGCGTATTTAGGATTGACAACAATTTCAATTCTTTACTCATTTTACAAATGTTAATATATTTAATAATTTATTTTATATATATATACCAGAAGGAACATTAGGTTGATGAGAGTACATAGCATTATGTGTTTACAGTCTTGTAAGTCACTAACACGCATGACGATGCCTTTATTTATGAGCCTAACTACAATAATTATACAATACATAATGTATAATACAACACCATAAGTGTTGTATTATACATAATGTATAATACAACACCACAAGTGTTGTATTATACATAATGTATAATACAACACCACAAGTACCCATTAGACGTGATGCTCAGTAAGTTTACCTGAATTTACCTATAAAATATATGTAGTCTCTCTTTATTTATATTTATTTATTAATTAATATATAGAAGAGTTGTTAGATGAAGCCACCAGCAGTGAGAATGTTTATTATGCACCCCATACCCATGCCCAGGGCGGTGGTGGAAAGGCTTACAGGATGGCCTCAGGGCTGACTTAAGGAGTACCTACTTACTCCTAGGTGAACAGAAGCTTCAGGTCAAAGGAAACGCGCCCCACCATTTCCGTCCCTCTCGGAATTCGAACCCGGAATTCTGGATTGTGAGTCGAGAATGAACCCGACTGTACTACCAGGATTCTAAATAACAAATCTCTGCTGCAATTTAAGATCGTCAGACAATTTTTGGAATGAGAGAGATGTTTACCTGAATTTACCTGAGGGCCATTAACACTCTAGTGGTCTCGACGAGGGGGCAGGACACCAGCGGCTCGTCAAAGGTCCCCCCCATTTGTTCTGGTGATTTGTTTTGTTCTAGATGGATTAAAAAAGTTCAACAAAGATTTGGCATTTACGGCTACGGCAATGTCACCCCTAACACCAAGTTAACACCAAGTTAACACCGAGTTAACACCACTTTAAAGTTAACATCAAGTAAGGCATCCAGCACTTCCACTAACACGATAACATCATTTATATTTGCCAACATCCAGGGTATAAAAACACGCAAATCCAACAAAGTTCACTTTATAGATGGTCTCCTCCTTGAGGCAAATGCAGTGTTTGCAGCCCTAACAGAAACACACACAAAGGACTATCATGATGGTGAAATATGGATCTCAGAGTACAATCTTTTCAGATGTGATAGGAAACACCGGCTTCAGGGTGGGGTCAGCCTATACATCAAAGACACACTCATCTGTACTGAGCTGCTAAACACCTCAAATGATATGGTGGAAGTGCTGATAATCAAAATAGAGATTCTAAATGTAGTTGTTGTCCTTGTATATAAGTCACCGGAGGCAAACCCTCAGCAGTTTAAAGACCAACTAATGAAAGTAGAACACTGCTTGGAAAACCTCATAAATCCAGCTCCGAACATCATCCTGCTTGGGGACTTCAACCTACGGCACCTGAAATGGAAGCACCTGGCTAATACAGTAATATCAGAAAGAATACCAGGAAGTAGCCTTAAACTGGTTGAGAGAGGTACAGCCTTTAACATGATTCGGGAGGTCATTCCACATTCTGGGTCCTGTAGCGAGTTAATCTTATACTCGCTCCATTATCTCATTATCTTCATAGCATAACTAATTACAGAAGCTACAATCCTTTCCAAAATACTCTCCTCACCTTGTTGCAGGGAGCTGAGGTGTAATCACCATATAACCCAGCGATGGGAGAACAGCAAGACAGTACAGTCTCCAGTCAAGAATGTAACATAAACGTACGTTACATTGGTGGCTCCAGAGAGTTTCGACGATACCCAGCCACGACGGACTACAACATGGATTCCCACTAGACCTTCACTCCTGCTGTTGCTTGCTGTGGACCGCTGCCACCAGTCACGGAACGCTGCCAACACCCTCGCCACAGCTATGATTTTCACCACGATCGTCTCGGCATTTTCATCAACTACAGCTTGCTGCACAGCGAGCGTTACTTACTTCTCTGACAGTTTCATCAGCAACTACATCATGTGGGATCTACAGCCTGTCCTGCCGACTCTCCGTCGCTGCCAGGGCACTGCTTGTTCTACAGGGACTCCCACGACAGCTGTGCTTTCGTCAGATTCATCTACACGTACAGTGCATTCTGATACTCTGCCGACTAAAGCATCTTGGACCTACAGCTTGCGTTTCAGACTCTTCGTCGCCTCCAGGACAATTCAGCTCTTGCAGTGATTCCCTCGTTGTCCTAACTACGTATATGAACATATGAAGATAATGAGATAATGGAGCGAGTATAAGATTAACTCGCTACAGTCCCTTGATTTGTAGAGCACTTCTAGTTTGGTTACACACAGCCAAATTGTGTAACAGGAAGAGGTCTTGGACACAAATTTGTTCCATGCTAAATGTAGAGGAATCAGCTGAGTATTCCTCAAATAAAATAAGTTGACTCAGCTTATAAGGTAAATAGTTTAGTTTAGTTCATTTATAAGCACCCCATACTCATCTCGTGGGCGGTAGTGGAAAGGGTTACAGAGGCACATAATGGGCTCAGGGACTGAACAATTCATTTAGCTAAGCAAGTTACATTCTTGATGAGCTAGTTACAAAATTCAATATAAGTCGTCACATCAACAATGGGTTCGAGATCGACCTCAAGTACAGGTTCTAAATTAAGCAACTGACATATGTGGAGAGCTAGTGTCACAATTTATATGTTTGTCCTGCACACCGCCCCCCATCCAGTGGCCAGCGGTGGATAGGTTACAATCACTCAGTTACTACCTACAGTTAGCAAACTGGGGATATTTGGCTAAAATTTCTGGTAGCAGATCATTTTGAATGAAATATTTACACATCGCTGGAACATTGGTTATAGAATTGTCTCTAAATTCACGTATCTTTTCGCACTCCATCACATAGTGATGGAGGGTGTGCGAATAATTTTGTTGACACAGTTTACATTTGGTCAGGTCTACATCGGCAGATAATGAGAATAAAATAAGCATTTGTCAAATAAGTAGATGCCTCACCCTACTGCCTTACTGCTACATAGCCTTCCCGGCATGGTGCCTTCTTTTGACAATTACTTGTTCCACACCCAAGATGTATAACAGGAAGAGGTCTTGGACCCCTACTTCCCTCTCTCTTTTTTAATAGTCTATATAGTCATAATTATAGCTTTAAGTATTCAATGAATAAAGTTTTTGACATTTTTACCCTTCTCCTTACCTAACATCATTTGTGCAGCATATTTTTATTTATGTCTCACCCAGATTTAATTTCAAAATAAAACCAAACTAAATAAATTAGAAAATGGTTTGTATAGCTAAGGTACACCCTTACTACTAGGTGAACAGGAGCATTTGGTGATAGTAAATGATCCAATCAGGCAGGGCTCATCACCTTCTCTCATATTTCATGTTCACCAGTGTTTATTTACTTAATAACTACGGGTATAATATCTTGCTATTATAAAACTAATTCTACTATCATAAAAGACATATTTACTTTAAGTTTCAAGCAGAGAATGCATATATAACTAACACGAAGGACTCCTCTTCACTAGATTCAATTCTTATAATCTTTTGTTTATGTTCCAAAATCTTAAAATCTATCCCAGTGTTATGTAGTAGAGAAAAATTGAGTTATAACCAGTTTACGTAAAGCTACGAGTGGTCGAAACCACACTTAAATCCCGGAATGAACTTACGAAGGTTTTTCCACTTAGTGTAGCTACTTGAATACCGACGTAGCCGCCACGAAGGCGCTAAGAAGGAAAACATTCTTAGCTAAGAGGAAAAACCTTCGTAAGTACCTTCCTGAATCCGGCCCCTGGAGAGCGTGCAGAGATCCTTTACTGCTAGAATCCACTCAGTAAAACATCTAAACTATTGGGACCGACTAAAATACCTAAATCAGTATTCTCTTGAGCACAGGCGGGAGAACATAATAATTTACACGTGGAAAATAGTAGAGGGGCTGGTGCCAAACCTGCACACAGAAATAATATCATATGTTATTTCAATGTCACAATGTATCGGACTGGAGAAATGTCACAAGTGGAGTACCACAGGGTCCAGTTCTTGCACCAGTGATGTTTATTGTCTACATAAATGATCTACCAGTTGGTATACAGAATTATATGAACATGTTTGCTGATGATGCTAAGATAATAGGAAGGATAAGAAACTTAGATGATTGTCATGCCCTTCAAGAAGACCTGGACAAAATAAGTACATGGAGTGCCACTTGGCAAATGGAATTTAATGTTAATAAATGCCATGTTATGGAATGTGGAATAGGAGAACATAGACCTCACACAACCTATATATTATGTGAGAAATCTTTAAAGAATTCTGATAAAGAAAGAGATCTAGGGGTGGTTCTAGATAGAAAACTATCTAAGGACCACATAAAGAATATTGTGCGAGGAGCCTATGCCACGCTTTCTAACTTCAGAGTTGCTTTTAAATACATGGATGGCGATATACTAAAGAAATTGTTCACGACTTTTGTTAGGCCAAAGCTAGAATATGCAGCTGTTGTTTGGTGCCCATATCTTAAGAAGCACATCAACAAACTGGAAAAGGTGCAAAGACATGCTACTAAGTGGCTCCCAGAACTGAAGGGCAAGAGCTACGAGGAGAGGTTAAAGGCATTAAATATGCCAAAACTAGAAGACAGAAGAAAAAGAGGTGATATGATCACTACGTACAAAATAGTAACAGGAATTGATAAAATCGATAGGGAAGATTTCCTGAGACCTGGAACTTTAAGACCAAGAGGTCATAGATTTAAACTAGCTAAATACAGATGCCGAAGAGTTAGTTTAGTTTTAGTTCATTTATTATGCACCCCATACCCATCTTGTGGGCGGTAGTGGAAAGGGTTACAGAGGCACATAATGGGCTCAGGGACTGAACCCCACAATTCATTTAGCTAAGCAAGTTACAATCTTGATGAGCTAGTTACAGAATTCAATATAAGTCGTCACATCAACAATGGGTTCGAGATCGACCTCAAATACAGGTTCTAAATTAAGCAACTGACATACGTGGAGAGCTAGTGTCACAATTTATATGTTTGTCCTGCACACCGCCCCCCATCCAGTGGGCAGCGGTGGATAGGTTACAATCACTCAGTTACTACCTACAGTTAGCAAACTGGGGATATTTGGCTAAAATTTCTGGTAGCAGATCATTTTGAATGAAATATTTACACATCGCTGGAACATTGGTTATAGAATTGTCTCTAAATTCACGTATCTTTTCGCACTCCATCACATAGTGACGGAGAGTGTGCGAATAATTTTGTTGACACAGTTTACATTTGGTCAGGTCTACATCGGCAGATAATGAGAATTCCCAGAGATACTTGTAACCGAGTCTAAGCCGAGCAGCAGTAACATCTAGAAGTCTGCTGATTTTATTGGATGATCCATAGATGTGTGGCTCCTCTTGCATGATAGTATGATGATAGATGGAATTACTGGTGTCAATTTCACTTTGCCTCAGATCTACAAGATCTTGTTGAAGTTCTCGGTGTACTGCTGCTCTCAGATTGCTCATTGACAATCCAAGGTTACACTCAACGGCTCCTTTAAAGGCAGATTCTTTGGCTAACTTATCAGCCCTATCATGCATTCGGAGGCCAACATGAGATGGAGACCACATGAAATGGACTCTGTTACCATCCTTAATAATTTTGTTGTATTTGTGTCTAGCTTCGGACACGAGCATGTTACAGTTGTGTCTTAAAGAGTTGAGAGCATTTAAGGATGATAAGGAGTCGCTTACAATTAATGTATCAAGTTTGGAGACTTGTACACATTTCAGTGCAAGGATCAAGGCAAATAGTTCAGTCTGAAGGGTAGAGGCCCAATTGTTTATACGGACTCCCCACTCAAAGTACAAGCCATCACCCATTGTCAGAACAACTGCACTTCCAGCTGCACCCGTGGTGCGGTGTAGGGAACCATCAGTGTATATGATTTGAGAGAGAGAATGCTCTGTGGACAGAGCATCAATATGGCTTAAGGCGTTGAGCTTTGCCTCAAGACGAAGCTTGGGCTTATCTCTAATTTGCTTCTTGGGTGGAAAGGGAGGGATTAAAACTGGAAAGGGTGTAACCCCCACGGTGCAGGAAAGTGCCGTTGTTGTTTCTCTTGGTACAAATCATGAACCCCATACATTCTGAGTTGAGTTCCAGTTTTTGTTATCCATTTGGAACAATGCTGATCTTCAATAAAGTAAGTCTGGAGGGCTTCTGTGCAAGGATTAGGATGAGTTAGCCTAAGCATTTTTATACCAATTTGACAGTTAATTTCAGTAACACGATCAACAACGCTCAGAATATTAAGTTCCTTTCTCATATTAAGTATCTTTGTGGTACGAGGGCACCCAAGGATTATCCTCAGGGCTTCGTTCTGCAATTTTTCAAGCCCTCCAAGCTTTCTTTCAGGCATCAAAACAAGCAGAGGTGCAGCATAATCCACTAAAGATCTGATGTATGCAAGGTACATCATTTTGACAATTCTGACATTGGCACCATAGCCTGAGTGATAACCTGCAACAGCCTTGAGAGCTCGGAGCCTCTCTTTATACTGACGACAGAGTCTGAATACAACAGGACCATACAGTGGCACCTCAAGGCCAAGGTATTTGAATCTGTTTACATAGTCAAGCTGGGAGCCATCAGATAGTTGCATCTTGCGAACAGCTCCTCCCTGCCTGGGTGGGCGCCGATTTAGTATCTTTGTTTTCTCTGCTGAGATAATTAAACCTAGGTCCTGACATGAATCTAATACAGAGTTAAGAGTGTTCTGTGTGTTAGCATACCCAGTGGTGTGTATCATTATATCATCAGCATAGCTAATGATGTGGACGTTGGGTTTGCTCGGTATAGAGTTTAACAGCGTGTTTATTAAGATATTAAATAAGGTAGGACTGAGGACACCACCCTGCGGGGTACCTAGTTCAAAGTCTCTTGTTACACTCCTATGCCCCTGGAAAAATACAGATGACTTCCTGTTGGATAAGTAACCCCTGATCCAACAAAGAAGCCGACCACCAATATTCATTCTTGCAAGCTCACTCAAGATAACATGTCTATTTGCAATATCAAAGGCAGACTTAAGATCTAGGAAGGTGGTATATGACTTTTCAGTGTGCAGGGTAAGAAAGGTGGTGATGCAATGATGCACACTCCTTCCATGCATGAAGCCATATATCTGGGGGGATAGCATGGTTCTTATTCTATGGAGGAGACGGTTTAGGACCATTCTCTCGAATGTTTTGCAAATGCAGCTAGTAAGGGAAATTGGGCGGAAAGCATTCTCTTGATTTGGCTTGGGAATTGGAATGATTATACTGTTGGTCCAAGAGATAGGAAGTTCCCCAGTAACATAGCTCATATTATACAGCTCAAGCAGGGGATTCCCTGGTACTAAAGGGAGCAGACGCAATATGTCATAAGTGATACCATCTTCACCGGGGGATGTGGCTTTGCCTTTGTTTAGGGCCGCGAGTAATTCAAACTCAGTGAATGGCACGTTGCATTCATCTTCCTTGTGGAGCATGAAGTCAACGAGCCTTTCTCGATCTCCGTAACCAGCATTTAATCTGAACTGTATGTCTGGGGGAAGATTATTGAAGCTAGAGGTGGTTGCCCAAGCATCGACTAACTCGTTTGCTCTGTGTAGAGGGTGAGGGTGTGCTACTTGGCCGATCTTATCGCCTTTAATTCTTTTAATATCCTTCCATGCCTGGCTGAGGGGGGTGTGAGAGTTGAGACTGTTAACAAAAGTTTCCCAGTTATCTTGCCTGAGCTCTGTCATGCGCTCCCTCGCCTTGGCTAGGGCTTTCTGAAAGAGCTTGAGCATTGCTGGCGTACGTGTTTCCCTATATGCAAGTCCAACTCGTCTGGCAGTGCGTTTCAAAGTACGCAATTTGGGTCATTGTAATAGGCATGACGTTTAANAACTCATTCAACAACTTCAAGTGTGCACCCCCTTATCCAGTTAATTACCCCTAATTAACTCACTGAATCCTTAAGTACTCCACACAACTCAAAGAAACAAAGTAACCCTAAGGTTACACAGGTCACACATATAATGGCATGCAAAACATAAATTAGCACTGCCCACATACGGTTGCGACTACTGCAACTCGATAATTACTATGCCCACACAGTAGTGACACACGGTTTTGCAACAATCAAGGTATACCAATCTTACTGTCCCTCCAATCTTGCAAACGTTGCAAAAGATCGCCCGATCCCGGTTGCTTCAGCAAGACAATAACGTTAATATAAGGCACCGTCGCTCTACGCGGACAGCTGGCACTAATTCTCCCATAATTAGGCAAATTAACAAATTGCTCGCTCCCATTAAGTGACTGAGAATTTCCCTGAATACTCAAAGGGTCCCTTTAAATCCTCAACACAGTTCCTAGGACAGTAATATCGTATACCTGATAACACTGCACAAACCTGCACATAATGATACCGTCAGCGTGCCCCCATGCTAATGACATCATTAGGCAATCAGTCAGCGATCACATCTACTGACTCACCACACGACACAGTACAACAATCATGCAATGAAACACATTGAAATGCCTTACATAATCAATGAAATTATATCACCAGGTAATTATACAGACCTCAGGATATCCACTAATAACCCTGCCCCACGGGCCTGCTTAATTAACTCTAACCTGGCCTAATTACACAATGAGGTACTATGGCTCTAACCAAGGCTGGACGATTATACAGAATCGCCAGACTGGATCATTTATATGATGATTTCTCTACACTGACTGGTCCCAAACTCCAGTCAGTCTACACACAACAATATATCTACAGATATATAATTATAACACTACGTGATTTACTGTGACAATTTCCCTCTCCAGGTACTGCCCCACAGTCACCTGGGCGTGCCACATACGGGCGTCTCAGCTACTTCCCTAGCCTGGCCGGGCTAGGGGCTCACACAACTTTTCTACTATGATTTCCACTAATCTGAGACACCGATAAAGTACTCACGTTTCCTTCCACACATTTCCTCATTTCCCAGGTCCTTACCACCTGGCTGTCAACACTTAGCTTGCTCCTCGTGCGTCGACAAGATGTGGCCTAGGCTGTCCTGGGAATGTGGCCAAAGGGGTGGCCAAAGGTGGTGGCCAACATGTGGCCACTGCGTGGCCTTCAGGAGGGTGGCCACGGGTGGCGCGTGACGTCACAGCACCCCACCCCACCCCACCCGAGCAGCTCGCGCGCGGTGTAAGGTGGGTGGATGGTGGGTGGGTGCTGGCTGGGCGGCCGGCGGGTGGCCGCGAGCGGCCAGGGGCGGCCAGGGGGCGGCCTGGGTGGCCGCGTGGCATACACACATGGATGGGGAATCACTAACAACCCCATCATACCAGAGCATGACTCGCTCTTACACTGGGGTGACCGGGTGACACTGGCCGGCGTCACCTACCACATGGACGACGTCGGGCGGAATTCAAAGTCCAAGTCCCAGTTTCTCGCAAATTTGGGCTTCGACACACCCAGGGTGGCTGGAGTGCCATGCAATATGAGTAAACAGAACGACAGGAGCGATAACGGTGGTGGGGGTGGCAGGCCCGCCACCCCCACCTAGACACTACTCACACCCTGGCTGCCCAATTCAAACTCAACTCTCTTGGCGGCTAGAGAGGCTCACATGCCCATATTTCTCCCCCTACCTTGTCTTGACCAATCAGCAGGAAGCCGGCACTGGTCCTGATGCCGCTTCCAATGACAGCTTTTCGCGCCAAAACTCGGCATAGGAGTAGGGGTGCTTAGACCAATCACACGGGCCCCTCGCCTGTGGCGTGGCGTGACGTCACAAGGAGGGTGAGGCCTAACACAACGTCTCAATGTCTCCCTTGGTGGGGGGGAGGCAGCGTTCGCCCCACTGTCCCCCCTCCACCTCTAACGGTTTTTGTTATACTACCCTCTCTGTTTCACAGAACAGGCAAATTTTGCTGTAATTCTCTCTACAGAGCAATCACAGACCTCTCATTAGTTTTAACTGCCAGCATTTAACATAAGCTTTCATATGACACCCAACAAGTATATGTAAATTTGAAAGCTTCAGTTTCTAGAGTCCCTAGAGCGACTAGCCTATTCTAGAAACTAGGAAAACTAGCTGAGGAGATTCTACATCTCCTCACACTGCTAATATCAATGCTTTCTTCATTGAATCCCTCAAAATCAAGCTCTGTTTTGTATTTCCTCTTGTCAGTGGCCATCTTGAATGTTCTTCTCTGCACTGTAAACACTATAGGGGCAACTTTTTCTCACCCAATTTTTCACTTCCCTTGGCACATTCCTATTATCTCACCTATTTTTCAAAAGCACTATACCTTTATGTTCTCTGGGACACCACTCACTATCCTCAACCTGTACTACAATACTTAGGATTTAAAGACCTTTATGTTCCAACAAACAAAGCCTTCAATAAGAAGCAAAGTTCGATACATAAATGACTTAGTAAAAGGAATGCAATGTGTGAGGACTCCACACACACCCATATTAGTGTGTCTATGGACAGTGATGTTGGAGTCCCAGAATATAATTAATATAATGTGATACAGTAAATAGGTAATATCTTGAGGTTATCTTGAGATGATTTCGGGGCTTTAGTGTCCCCGCGGCCCGGTCCTCGACCAGGCCTCCACCCCCACGAAGCAGCCCGTGACAGCTGACTAACACCCAGGTACTTATTTACTGCTAGGTAACAAGGGCATAGGGTGAAAGAAACTCTGCCCATTGTTTCTCGCCTGGTTGATACCTGGTTGATGGGGTTCTGGGAGTTCTACTCCCCAAGCCCGGCCCGAGGCCAGGCTTGACTTGTGAGAGTTTGGTCCACTAGCCTGTTGCTTGGAGCGGCCCGCAGGCCCACATACCCACCACAGCCCGGTTGGTCCGGCACTCCTTGGAGGAATAAATCTAGTTTCCTCTTGAAGATGTCCGCGGTTGTTCCGGCAATATTTCTTATGCTTGCTGGGAGGACGTTGAACAACCGCGGACCTCTGATGTTTATACGGTGTTCTCTGATTGTGCCTATGGCACCCCTGCTCTTCACTGGTTCTATTCTGCATTTTCTTCCTTATTGTTCACTCCAGTACGTTGTTATTTTACTGTGTAGGCGCCTGGGATCGAACCCGGGACCACAGGATCACAAGTCCAGCGTGCTGTCCGCTCGGCCGACCGGCTCCCAGTATGGAGTTGGTCTCTATATTAAGGTGGATCTTGTGTGCTCAGAACTCTTAAACTCCACAAATGAGGTGGTGGAGATACTTGGAGTTAAAGTAGAGAACAAAACCTCATTATCAACACAGTACAAACCTCCAGATACAATGGTTAGAATTTCAAAAATAGATTGTTGTCTCAAAATATATAAAATGCTATGTCAGATATTATGTTTCTTGGAGACTTGAGTGTATCCAGTTGAAGATAGAAGATAACAAACAATAACATTGTAACCTAATCAACCCAGAGATAATTGACCACAAGTCAAAGATCTCCGTACAAATTGTTGCATGTGTGTACTCTACCAATAAATAACAGTAGCCAACTAGGGACAAAAGTGCACTTGATCTGATCTCAGACATTGAGAAACTAATCAAGGACATTATCTCAGACACTACATAGTCTCGTAAATAATAGAGTACACAATTGGAGAAAGTCATCAAAATTTAATTTAAAATATATTACACCCCATTTCTTGCTTTCATTTGTGAAGGGGGTTGGGGTAAGTCCAGAATATATAGAACATAAACAAGAAGAAAAAAAGTTACTCCAAATACAACAATCCCTTTATACATGTTGTTCCCTCCTCCCTACCAACAGGAGAAGGAAGAGGAAGCAGTTTTGGGTTGTTTAAATGTTAAACGGTGTGACGGGTCTCTCTCCCTCTCTCGTCCTCCTGTCTCCCTTCTCCTCCATTCTCCCCCTACCCCTAGTATCCTCCCTCTCCCCTCTCTCTGAAGTAGTATGAAGCATTGGAACACTGTAAAAAACTCTTAAGAGAACAAATCCCCAAAGTTAGACTTCATGAAAATTGTAGGGAGTTGCTATAGCTGGTAATATTTCTTAAAGGGTGGCAATGGGGCCGACCTTGACTGCCCTATGGCACACTCCCATACCTCCCGTGTGTCATCTTGTCAAGTTGAATTAGGCTAACTCCAAGTGTCTGGCCTACTACTTTCTACACACACATTTTATTTTATACATATAGATTTACAAGACATTACAGTATTTACAGTACAGGTATATGTTTACATTTGTCTTCATAAATGGTATATTTTGTAAGCCTAACACACGCCCACCATTCGATGCAAAATTTGCTCCATTTCATATAGGTGCAGACTTGGGAGAGCCATCTCTGATGGGTATACAGACTTGATAACATTAAGATTCACTACATATTGTTTAGAAATGAACGTGGGAATAATTTCTATGGCGTTACATCTGTAAGTGAACAGGTCTCAGACAAGTGTTTTATCATTGACGTTCTCTTACTGTACAATATATTAAATTTGGTGGACATATTTGATAGCTCAACACAGTAGCTGACACAAGTACAGTAAGTATTTCTTAGTAACCTGTACTTGAGGAATACTTTTGTAGGTTAAAAAGCAAATATAATTGAATTCTAGATCAACTCAACAAAGAATTATCTTGTATTACTTTGAGTGGAAAATGTATTTGTTGATGCAGTCTTCAAGCCATACTATTATTATTTATCATTATTTTTCAGTTATATTTTTAATGGTTAGATAAATATTGACTAAAGTACTTGAGTAGAGGTAATATAATACAGCTTCATGGCAAGTTGATGTATGGGACAAATAGACAGGGCATCATGTAATATTGCAGTATTTAGAAGGCTGAGGTTTGGTGTTATCACACGTGTGCTAATGTTACTGTTATTGTACATACATTCACCACCTCTACTATTGCAGTATTTAGAAGGCTGAGGTTTGGTGTTATCTCACGTGTGCTAATGTTACTGTTATTGTACATACATTCACCACCTCTACTATTCACAGCTCTTACCATTGCAGGATCTTCCCAGCACTTGGAAATCAAACATGGACAGTCATCAGTGTCCACACTGCTTTCGACTTTTCACGGACCGCTACAAGAGAGATCGTCATTTGCTGATTCATACGGGAGAAAAGCCATTCCAGTGTCCATTCTGCCCCTATCGAGCATCGAGGAAGGACCCGGTCATCAGACACGTCAAGTTCAAACACGCACAGCAGTTTGCTGAGGTTTTAATCTTCCGCTCCCTAACCCCCCATTGTAGAGTGAAGGAATGAGTAGCAACAAATAATAATGAACAATAATCAACTAATAATAATATTTAAAAATCTTTTATCCTAATTAGTGTTGATTATAGTCTGTTGGCAAGATTTTAAGTGGCTAATTGAGAGAATGGAGTCAGGCTGAATATATAATTCAGGGTTCCAAGTCATGAAAAATAATAATAGTAAAATAATAATAATAATGATTTGTGGGACCCCTAACAACCACTGACTTACACTACTGGGTCATGTTTAAATGTACAAAGGCACATTAACACTATCGCGTGCGCCACGTGAGCGCTGCAGACTTTGACGTCATGGGGCTAATGGTGCGGGCGAGCGTGCGGCGACGCCTAAATGTGTATACTCGTTTCAGTTTTCTCACCTTAATTCTTGTGCTACGTCGTTCGTTTTGGTATCATTGTGTTCGCAATTAAATTCCCTGTAGATGTATATGCATATAATGTCCAAAAGCCTGGCGAGACTCCCCACAGCAAGCTTAAAATTACCCGTGAACGAGCACCAATTTGCACACCACAACCTAATGTGTATACTCGTTCAGTTTGATAACATCAATTTTCATGTTACATCGCTCGTTTTGGTATCAAATTGTTCGCAATATAAAGGCGCACATTTTAAAACTAGTCTCATAATAATAGAGCAATAACTGGAATTTTAACAAATATTTAAATTTTGGACGCTCATCATCACAATTATTTATATCTTTCCAGTGTTCTGACATCAATTTTCATGTTACCACGCTCATTTTGGTATCAAATTGTTTGCAATATAAAGGCACGCATTTTAAAACTAGTCCCATAATAATAACACAATAAATAGAATTTTAACAAATATTTTAAAATTTAAAATTGAGACCCAAAAACGTATTTATAATCTGTCAAGTGTTCTGACATCAAGTTTCGTGTTACATCTTTCATTTTGGTATCAAATTGTGCGCATTCTAAAGGCGCCTTATTTTTAAACTATCCCGAGGTCGATCGGATAAAAATTAATTTTATACAAATATTTTTGTAGTGGACACGAGTCCTGTCCACGGCTAGGACTCGAGAGAAAAAAAATGGAAATGATTGGTGTCTAAAGAGAGCGATAGTGTTAACACTACAGTGCCAGGAGCCGTACACATTTAAATGTTTAAATTTTATTTATATTGTAATTTTCTTCAACCATTTGGTTTAAAATTGATCATCGAGGGTAACGTCTCTCATAATTGGTTTATGGATGTCACTCGTGGAAAGATGATCTATAGCAGTGTTCAAAAGTGGGAATGTCTGGTTTTGTGATGCATGCGCAGTGCCACTTCCATTGTGGCAAGATATACTGTAGACCAATTTGTGAAGGTTTCATGCATCAGCACCATTAGTAAAGTCCAACATGATGTTAAGGATTCTGGGATATTTGAATTTTCTGAAACATTACCTTTAGGTAATGGATTATATGATATAATCATGGATTATATCAGGTCCCAGATACTGGTGTCGAATGTACAGTACCCATAGGTACTGGTGTCCAACGTTGCTCTACGTACAGCACCCACAGACACTGGTGTCCAACGTACAGCACCCAGATTTACTGGTGTTCAACGTACGGCACCCAGATTTACTGGTGTCCAAGGTACAGCACCCAGATTTACTGGTGTTCAACGTACAGCACCTAGATTTACTGGTGTCCAAGGTACAGCACCCAGATTTACTGGTGTCCAAGGTACAGCACCCAGATTTACTGGTGTTCAACGTACAGCACCTAGATTTACTGGTGTCCAAGGTACAGCACCCAGATTTACTGGTGTTTTACGTACTACACACGTCTAATGTACAGCACACGCAGATTTTCATGTTCATCTCACTTAAAAGGTTAGTAATTTCTTATTTAACAGATAACAAATCTTATATATTTTTTCATAGATACTTGTAATTTGATCTCCAATGTATGTTTTAAGGTTATTATATTCTCCATCTCATTTACATTTTTAGACATCATAAATTTTGTAGTGTTTTGACTTCCTTCATCTGTCAGTAAATATACTAAATTAAAATGTTGTTGTTCTAAATCCTGTGTTGGGGATGTTTGTTGGTATGGTCGGGTGTCGCCATTCTGTACTTTCTATGGCAATAAATAAAGTCAGGTGTCACTGCTATTCTGTAACCAGTGGACTTTTTTTGTGGGTTTAACGTGGCTTTTTTTCTCTTCTCGCTCATATTTTATAAATATGGTAAATTGTTGTACTCATTGTATAAGCACTGATGGAATGGCCACGTTAATTCCATAAAAAATGCCCACTGGGTAGTTTCCGTAGCAGGCAGCAAAGTATCTTCCAGTAAGCGTTAACCCTTAAACTACGCAAGGCATATACAGTGGTACCTCGGAATACGAGTGTCCCTGTATACGAGTTTTTCGGAATACGAGCAGGATTTGCTCTGAAAATTTGCCTCGGAACACGAGGGTGTTGATACACGTACAGGCCGACTAGCGTGTGGTGGCATGGCGATCACACCTCAATTTACCAGTGTCTGCGCCCAGTGACTATCCCGCCTGAATTCTTTACAAGGATTTACAGTTTTTTGTCGTTTTTTTGTCCATTTGAGCATAAAAGTTGTTATTATATATCTCGTCATGGGTCTCAAGAAAGCCATTGGTAAGGCTCAACCTAAGAAAATAGCTGTGAGTAGAGGCAGTAGAGGATGTCCCTTCATGATTAAGCAAATAAGTGTAGAAGTATGGGAAGAACTGCAAAGTTTTGTTGAAAAAACTCACCCAGATAAAGCTGCAGCAGGCCATTGCATTGACCTTTTAAGGACAATGTGATGTTTTACTACAGACAAGTGTTAAAATGTAGGGAAAAACAAGTGTCTTTAGACAGATTCTTAGTAAGACAAGCAAGCAGTGAGCCACAAGCAGGTCCTAGTGGTATGCAGGCAAATGTGCCAGTGTGCACACCAGTGAAGATTAATTCGGATTAATTAATTTCCCATTATTTCTTATGGGGAAATTAGCTTCGCATTACAAGTTTTCGGAATACGAGCCGTCTCCAGGAACGGATTAAACTCTTAAACCGAGGTACCACTACAGTATATACGACAGGGCATATCACTCAGTTTGTAAAATTTGCTGAAACGCCTTCAAATGTTTTGTGTATAATCTACTAAGCAACTTTGTCTAAATGATCATCTACTCCATGATCACCAACATGAAAAAAAGAAAATTAAAAATAATTATTAAAGTGAATATTGAAAATTTCAGATTTTCAAATCAGCTGCAAAAATATTAAATATCACCACTTGTTCATTTGGTGTTATTATGCTCTTGGAATAGCAAATGATCTTCATTTTCTTAAGTTGAGAATATAGGTTATCAGTATAGATTACTGTAAAAAAAAATTGTCAATATGACATTTGAAATATGAAAAAACTATACTGTAACTCCAAATGTTTAGGATTCCTGGAACATCCATTGTACAGGATTCTAAGAACAGAGCTGTGCACACTATATGTAAAAATGGTGAGAATCGGTCAGTAACTGGATTTTTTTATATGGTTGAAAGTCTAAAATCTTGTTTTAGAGATTGAATCTTGTTTTTAGAGATTGAATTTGAACTTATTCACAATGAATAAGGTAGCTTTAATTCATTAATTTACTTGTGTGTTTTAAAACATTGTTTGGTATTGGTACTGGAATATGTGAAAATTGTAGGTCAATACGTGTTGAAATGGTCAAGAAAAAATACCCCCCCCCCAAAAAAAAATACTGTACTGTACAGGGATAATTATAATAATTATGATTTAGGGCATATATTTAGGGAATATTTATGTAAGTGAAAAAGCCCTAATCTGGTCCCTTATCATCAAAACAACTTAGAGACAAATAAAATAGTTTAAAATCTGTGAAAAAATCAGCCCAAAAAAATTCAAAGTCCCAAATTCTGCGAGTTGCGACCTACATATTTGTTGACAAATTTCATTCTATCTTCACATAGGGACGAATATGCATTCTCCGAGATGTAGAGGTTACAACAAAATCAGATAATAAACAAAGGAGATTTTTTTTTGTGTATTTTTTTGCACATTGCTGAAAGTAACAGATATAAACATTGGCCAATGTATTTATATGATATGTAACAAAACAGAGCATAACAACATTCTCATTATTATGTATTACTCAGCAATGCTATAAAGGCATCAGCTGCATAGCCACTTTGTGGACACTTCTTACTACTATTCTTTGTGCATCGGACAGATGCTTGTATCTCTCTATTACTGCATTATCCATCGGTTCCAATTAATAGCTGTTCTCCTTATCAACAAAACGTTTTTAAAAAAAATTTGTCAAATAAATTTCTGATAAATATTTTGATTAGTTTCACGACGCTAAAGCCAATAAGTTGGAAATTTGTTTAACATTAAGTAATTTTTACACAATTCAAAAATTTTTTGCTCCCTGGGCCTCTTATGCTTAGCAGTGCAAGGGTTAATTAACACTCGACTCAATGTTACAATAAACCATTTTTAGCTACAATTTGCATTAGACTTGGGCTCAGGAACCTGTAGAACAGTTGATAATCAGCCCGTCCTCCAAACAAAGATCCAAAAGTGATTCCATGCACCCAGCAAACCCCGTTTATGAATGAGAAACGGATTACACACGACTCGCAACAGATTTCGTTCAAACAGTTCCAGAACAAGTGCTTCACTGACGAGTTATGTTCGACCCACAAGGTTATAAATGCTTCACCCACGTACTACAAATGCAAATAATCGCCAACAGAACCTAAACACCTAACTTATCCCTATATACAGTATGTACAATATGCTTATGTATTATAATACTAGCAGTACTCGGCCACAGCAACCTTCCCTGTCCCCCAGTCCTCCCCACCATTCCCCCCTCACTTGTCTCCTCGACCTCCCAACCATTCTCCACTCCACCGTCCCCTCGTCCTGATTGACACCTGGTTGATGGGGTTTTGGAAGTTCTTCTACTCCCCAAGCCCGGCCCAAGGCCAGGCTTGACTTGTGAGAGTTTGGTCCACTAGACTGTTGCTTGGAGCGACCCTCAGGCCCACATACCCACCACAGCCTGGTTGGTCCGGCACTCCTTGGAGGAATAAATCTAGTTTCCTCTTGAAGATGTTCACAGTTGTCCTGGCAATATTTCTTATGCTTGCTGGGAGGGTGTTGAACAACCATGGACCTCTGATGTTTATACAGTGTTCTCTGATTGTGCCTATGGCACCCATGCTCTTCACTGGTTCTATTCTGCATTTTCTTCCATATCGTTCACTCCAGTACATTGTTATTTTACTGTGTAGATTTGGTACTTGGCCCTCCAGTATCTTCCAGGTGTATATTATGAGTACATTTGGAGGGCTTTGAGATGATCCCAATAATTTAGGTGCTTTATCGCGTCTATGCGTGCTGTATATGTTCTCTGTATTCTCTCTATTTCAGCAATCTCTCCTGCTCTGAAGGGGGAAGTGAATACTGAGCAGTAATCAAGACGGGACAACACAAGTGACTTGAAGAGTACAACCATTGTGATGGGATTCCTGGATTTGAAAGTTCTCGTAATCCATCCTATCATTTTTCTGACTGTTGCAATATTTGCTTGGTTATGCTCCCTAAACGTTAGGTCGTCTGACATCATTATTCCCAAATCCTTTATATGCTGTTTTCCTACTATGGGTACATTTGATTGTGTTTTATACCCTGTATTATATTTAAGGTCCTCATTTTTACCGTACCTGAGTACCTGGAATTTATCACTGTTAAACATCATGTTATTTTCTGATGCCCAGTCGAAAACTTTATTAAAATCTGCTTGAAGTTTTTCAATGTCTTCAGCCAAGGTAATTTTCATACTGATTTTTGTGTCATCTGCAAAGAATGATACGAAGCTGTGACTTGTACTTTTGTCTATATCTGATATGAGAATAAGGAAAAGCAGCGGTGCAAGGACTGTACCCTGAGGTACAGAGCTTTTACCTGCACTTGGACTAAATTTTATATGGTTACTCGCTGAGTCCTGTTTGACAGAAAACTGAGTATCCAGCGTCCTACTTTACCGGTTATTCCCATTGACTTCATTTTGTGTGCTATCACGCCATGGTCACATTTATCGAAAGCCTTTGCGAAGTCCGTGTATATCACATCAGCATTCTGTTTTTCTTCTAATGCCTCAGTGACTTTGTCGTAGTGCTCAAGTAGCTGTGAGAGGCATGATCTTCCCGCTCGAAATCCATGTTGGCCTGGGTTGTGAAGGTCATTGGTCTCCATGAAATTGGTGACCTGACTCCTAATCACTCTCTCAAATACTTTTATTATGTGCGATGTTAGTGCAACTGGTCTATAATTCTTTGCCAATGCTTTGCTCCCTCCCTTGTGTAGAGGGGCTATGTCTGCTACTAAGTGCATCTGGTATCTCCCCCGTGTCCAAGCTCTTCCTCCACACTATACTGAGTGCCTGTGCTACCGGCACTTTGCATTTCTTTATAAATATTGAATTCCATGAGTCTGGACCTGGGGCCGAGTGCATGGCATGTTTTCAATTTCTCTTTCAAAGTTAAGTGCGCTCGTGTTGATATCAGTTATATTTACAGGGGTTTGAATATCCCGCAAAAAGAAATTGTCTGGATGTTCCACTTTCATGTTGTTTATTGGAGTGCTAAACATGCCCTCATACTGCTTTTTTAGGATTTCACTAATTTCTTTGTCATCCTCCGTTTATGAACCTTCACTTGTACGAATAGGTCCAATACTGGCAGTGGTTTTTGCTTTTGATTTCGCATATGTGAAGAAGTATTTTGGATTTTTCTTTATTTCCTGAATTGCTTTCTGTTCTAACTGCCTCTCTTCAGTTTCATTTGAGCATTTCAATTTCCGCTCGATTTCTTCAATCTCCCTATTTAAATTATTCCTTCTTTGACGGGAAATTCGTGTCTGCATAAGCAGTTCCGTTATTTTTTCCGTGTTTATAGTGTCGTCTGCGTTCTCTTTCTACGTTGGATCTCTTTCTGGTTTTCCTCAAAGGAACATGTTTCAGACAGACTTGATACGCTTCCAAAGTCAGTTTTTCTATTCCTTCTGTAGGACTTGTATTACTTAGAACAGTTTCCCATGGAATGTGTGTAAGTTCCCTGTTTATTATCTCCCAGTCTATCCTTTTATTATTAAAATTGAATTTACTGAATAGCCCCTCTCGCTTTATCAACGTTTTAGGTCTATTCTGAGTATTGATGGTCGTTTGCACTTCAATGAGCTTGTGATCTGAATATGTGGTGTCTGATATCGTAATGTCTCTGATAATGTCTTCATTGTTCGTAAAGACCAGATCTAGAATATTTTCATTTCTCGTTGGCTCCGATATCTGCTGATCGAGTGAAAATTTGTCACAGAATCTAAGTAGTTCTCTAATCTGTGGTTGGTTAGGTCCTGATAATTTCCTGGTATAATATTATTGTTTGCTATTCTCCACCTGAGACTAGGCAAGTTGAAGTCACCTAGGAAGATAATATCAGGTATCGGGTTCTCCAAATTATCAAGGCTATTCTCTATTTTGTTTATCTGTTCTGTGAATTCCTTAGCCGTTGCATCTGGCAGTTTGTATATTAGAATAATCACTAAATTTATTTTCTCTATTTTTAATCCCAGTACCTCTACCACCTCATTTGTAATGTTTAGGAGCTCCGAGCATACCAGGTCTTCTCATTTAATATACAGACCCACTCCTCCATGTGACCTAATTTTCCTATCACACCTGTATAGGTTATATCCTGGAATCCAGATCTCACTGTCTAAGAATTCCTTTGCATGGGTTTCTGTGAAAGCTCCAAATACTGCATTTGACTCCGTTAGGAGGCCATTTATGAATTGTACTTTGTTGTTTGTTCTTGTTTTCAGTCCTTGTATGTTGGTAAAGATGAATGAGGTTACTCTATTAGTGAATTTGACTGGGAGACTTTTTCGGCAAGCCCATTATGCATGGACATAAGAGTTTGTTCTGACCAGTGCTGATTGTAGTAGGGCAGTTGCCTGTCGTAGTTGTAGTTCCCTTTCGGTGTGTAATTGTATCTGTAATTCTGGAATGCAAGTGGATCTGGCATCCAGTTCCATACATTCTCCATGCTCCTCCATTTGAATTCTCTTTCAGTTTGGTATAAAAAATTTACCAGTTTCCTCCAAATTCATTATCCTGCTTCCCACTCTTTATGTAGCATTCCATGCCTTTCACGTGAAAGTATGGGAAGCTGAGGTCATAGCGTTTTCTGTCCTTCAGTGAGGTTTGGCTGTTATGTCTCCTCTCCATTATACATAGATCAACTGTTGTACATCTCTACACTGCACAATAGATCAATTGCTGTACTTTTCTACACTGCACAATAGATCAAACTGCTGTACATTTCCACTGTACAATAGATCAACTGCTTTCAGTTCTCAATAGTCCATATTAGTTTCTCATAGCACAATAGGCTCTAGTGTTTCCTCAGACTTACAGTACATTAGATATACTGTACTGGGGTACTGAACTGTGTCGGGCTCAATACAATAGGCCTACTATACTGCCTTTCTCAGCCCATTTGTATATGCTACCTCAAAGTAAAGCAACGATACTTACTCCTTTACTTTCGTGCCATGGTAAGAGCATACTAAAGGCATGAAGCGTTGGGCAGTGTTACTGTAGGAGTGTCTGTGGTGTATCACTGTGACACACAGGAGTTTAATGTGACACAGTACAGTAAGAGGTATTATTGATATCGAGTAAAGTGCCAAGGTAATTTCATTCGTGTGTGTGGTGGTCGGATGACAGGTGAGAATACCCCATGGGTCAGCAATCATGGGAACGTGTTGCATTACTCCTGGGTATTATGTAACGAGGACAACGGGTCAATGGATGCCATAGCAAGCCAATCCCGGCTTGCTGCTGGGCTGCTGACGGCTGAATCTGCTAGTGCATGGTAGGGTGGCGGGTTATGGAGCTTCATGTGTCTGGAGACGTGGTATTTGTATGCAGACCGGTAGTCGCAGGTCGGACACTCGTAGGGTTTCTCGCCGGTGTGAGTGCGAAGGTGACGTTTGAGGATTGATTGGATCATGAAGGACTGGGGACAGTAACGGGCCATGGTGGTGAGGCGATGGCCTCACCTCGATAAGAAGCCCCCCGGACCAGCGCCAATTTGCCGCCTAGGAATGAGACAGCAACACTGTACAGATATCGTGGGGCCACACACCACCTCCTCCAAACCCTGCCTACTACTGCTGCTTCTACCACCTACTCTTCAACCCTTTCTGCTACTAACAACATACTTCTTCCCCAGCTATATCATTCCAATATGTGTTTCACCTAGTTTCACCTAGTTGTGTTTGCGGGGGTTGAGCTTTGCTGCTTTCTCGGTCCTGCCATCTCAACTGTCCATCACTGTTTGCTAACTAGCTTGTTTTTTTTTTTTTTCATCATTCCACACACAGCACCACAGCTCCCCAGGAAGCAGCTCCGTAACAGCTGACTATACTCCCAGGTACCTATTTACTGCTAGGTAACAGGGGCATTCAGGGATGAAAGAAACTTTGCCCATTTGTTCTGCCTCGTGCGGGAATCGAAACCCGCGCACAGAAGTACAAGTCCTGCGCGGCTATCCCCTAAGGCTACGAGGCCCCCTGGTGTGGTGTGTGTTGTGTGTGTGTTGTGTGTGTTGTGTGTGTGGGTATAAAGAGAGGTGTGTTTGCCAACACAGTAATCACTTATCTGTACATGAGGTTTGGAGCTTCAGCCCCTGGGTCCTGCCTCTACCTTCACTTGACAAGGTCAACGGCTTCCCTAAACCTCGCCCCTTCTACTTTGAACAAAATAACATATAAATATATTATATAAAAAAAATTCAGAAATATAGTATGCAAATAAATTATCAAATCCAAGTAGCAAATGAGTTATAGAAATGAATGTGTTGGATCCCGAGTAAGTAATATCAAAGAAGGCACCAAGCCAGGACGTCTTCCACTGCCCCATGTGACAAGATGTCACAACCCAAATAACAGCTCGATAAACTATCTCAGAGAATACACCAGGAAATCACGACAGCATGATATAGCTCTGTGAAAATCATTGTAGGCAGGGACCGGGATTGAACACAGTGTTGTGGGGTCTTGCCAGCCCGCGTGTCTAACTCGACACACCCTACCC
>WNGS01004946.1:29981236-30006298 GCA_020271785.1 Procambarus virginalis
ACCATCCTAATGTGGCCAGCACCAGTATAACCATCCTAATGTGGCCAGCACCAGTATAACCTAATGTGGCCAGCACCAGTATAACCTAATGTTGCCAGCACCAGTATAACCTAATGTGCCAGCACCAGTATAACCTAATGTTGCCAGCACCAGTATAACCTAATGTTGCCAGCACCAGTATAACCTAATGTTGCCAGCACCAGTATAACCTAATGTTGCCAGCACCAGTATAACCTAATGTGCCAGCACCAGTATAACCTAATGTGGCCAGCACCAGTATAACCATCCTAATGTTGCCAGCACCAGTATAACCTAATGTGGCCAGCACCAGTATAACCTAATGTTGCCAGCACCAGTATAACCTAATGTTGCCAGCACCAGTATAACCTAATGTGGCCAGCACCAGTATAACCTAATGTGGCCAGCACCAGTATTCCTAATGTTGCCAGCACCAGTATAACCTAATGTTGCCAGCACCAGTATAACCTAATGTTGCCAGCACCAGTATAACCTAATGTGTCCAGCACCAGTATAACCTAATGTGGCCAGCACCAGTATACCTAATGTTGCCAGCACCAGTATAACCTAATGTGGCCAGCACCAGTATAACCTAATGTGGCCAGCACCAGTATAACCTAATGTTGCCAGCACCAGTATAACCTAATGTGGCCAGCACCAGTATAACCTAATGTGGCCAGCACCAGTATAACCTAATGTTGCCAGCACCAGTATAACCTAATGTGGCCAGCACCAGTATAACCTAATGTTGCCAGCACCAGTATAACCATCCTAATGTTGCCAGCACCAGTATAACCTAATGTGGCCAGCACCAGTATAACCTAATGTGGCCAGCACCAGTATAACCTAATGTTGCCAGCACCAGTATAACCTAATGTGGCCAGCACCAGTATAACCTAATGTTGCCAGCACCAGTATAACCTAATGTTGCCAGCACCAGTATAACCTAATGTTGCCAGCACCAGTATAACCTAATGTGGCCAGCACCAGTATAACCTAATGTTGCCAGCACCAGTATAACCTAATGTTGCCAGCACCAGTATAACCTAATGTGGCCAGCACCAGTATAACCTAATGTGGCCAGCACCAGTATAACCTAATGTGGCCAGCACCAGTATAACCTAATGTGGCCAGCACCAGTATAACCTAATGTGGCCAGCACCAGTATAACCTAATGTTGCCAGCACCAGTATAACCTAATGTGGCCAGCACCAGTATAACCTAATGTTGCCAGCACCAGTATAACCTAATGTTGCCAGCACAGTATATAACCTAATGTGGCCAGCACCAGTATAACCTAATGTTGCCAGCACCAGTACTGTATAACCTAATGTGGCCAGCACCAGTATAACCTAATGTTGCCAGCACCAGTATAACCTAATGTGGCCAGCACCAGTATAACCTAATGTTGCCAGCACCAGTATAACCATCCTAATGTGGCCAGCACCAGTATAACCTAATGTTGCCAGCACCAGTATAACCTAATGTGGCCAGCACCAGTATAACCTAATGTGGCCAGCACCAGTATAACCTAATGTTGCCAGCACCAGTATAACCATCCTAATGTGGCCAGCACCAGTATAACCTAATGTTGCCAGCACCAGTAAACCTAATGTTGCCAGCACCAGTATAACCTAATGTTGCCAGCACCAGTATAACCTAATGTTGCCAGCACCAGTATAACCATCCTAATGTTGCCAGCACCAGTATAACCTAATGTTGCCAGCACCAGTATAACCTAATGTTGCCAGCACCAGTATAACCTAATGTGGCCAGCACCAGTATAACCTAATGTGGCCAGCACCAGTATAACCTAATGTTGCCAGCACCAGTATAACCATCCTAATGTTGCCAGCACCAGTATAACCTAATGTTGCCAGCACCAGTATAACCTAATGTTGCCAGCACCAGTATAACCTAATGTTGCCAGCACCAGTATAACCTAATGTTGCCAGCACCAGTATAACCATCCTAATGTGCCAGCACCAGTATAACCTAATGTTGCCAGCACCAGTATAACCTAATGTGGCCAGCACCAGTATAACCTAATGTGGCCAGCACCAGTATAACCTAATGTTGCCAGCACCAGTATAACCTAATGTTGCCAGCACCAGTATAACCTAATGTGGCCAGCACCAGTATAACCTAATGTTGCCAGCACCAGTATAACCTAATGTTGCCAGCACCAGTATAACCTAATGTTGCCAGCACCAGTATAACCATCCTAATGTTGCCAGCACCAGTATAACCTAATGTGGCCAGCACCAGTATAACCTAATGTTGCCAGCACCAGTATAACCTAATGTGGCCAGCACCAGTATAACCTAATGTGGCCAGCACCAGTATAACCTAATGTTGCCAGCACCAGTATAACCTAATGTGGCCAGCACCAGTATAACCTAATGTTGCCAGCACCAGTATAACCATCCTAATGTTGCCAGCACCAGTATAACCTAATGTGGCCAGCACCAGTATAACCTAATGTTGCCAGCACCAGTATAACCTAATGTTGCCAGCACCAGTATAACCTAATGTTGCCAGCACCAGTATAACCTAATGTGGCCAGCACCAGTATAACCTAATGTTGCCAGCACCAGTATAACCATCCTAATGTTGCCAGCACCAGTATAACCTAATGTGGCCAGCACCAGTATAACCTAATGTGGCCAGCACCAGTATAACCTAATGTTGCCAGCACCAGTATAACCTAATGTTGCCAGCACCAGTATAACCTAATGTTGCCAGCACCAGTATAACCTAATGTTGCCAGCACCAGTATAACCTAATGTTGCCAGCACCAGTATAACCTAATGTTGCCAGCACCAGTATAACCTAATGTGGCCAGCACCAGTATAACCTAATGTGGCCAGCACCAGTATAACCTAATGTTGCCAGCACCAGTATAACCTAATGTTGCCAGCACCAGTATAACCTAATGTGGCCAGCACCAGTATAACCTAATGTGGCCAGCACCAGTATAACCTAATGTGGCCAGCACCAGTATAACCTAATGTGGCCAGCACCAGTATAACCTAATGTGGCCAGCACCAGTATAACCTAATGTTGCCAGCACCAGTATAACCTAATGTTGCCAGCACCAGTATAACCTAATGTGGCCAGCACCAGTATAACCTAATGTGGCCAGCACCAGTATAACCTAATGTTGCCAGCACCAGTATAACCTAATGTTGCCAGCACCAGTATAACCTAATGTTGCCAGCACCAGTATAACCTAATGTGGCCAGCACCAGTATAACCTAATGTGGCCAGCACCAGTATAACCTAATGTTGCCAGCACCAGTATAACCATCCTAATGTGGCCAGCACCAGTATAACCTAATGTTGCCAGCACCAGTATAACCTAATGTTGCCAGCACCAGTATAACCATCCTAATGTGGCCAGCACCAGTATAACCTAATGTTGCCAGCACCAGTATAACCATCCTAATGTGGCCAGCACCAGTATAACCTAATGTGGCCAGCACCAGTATAACCTAATGTTGCCAGCACCAGTATAACCTAATGTGGCCAGCACCAGTATAACCTAATGTGGCCAGCACCAGTATAACCTAATGTGGCCAGCACCAGTATAACCTAATGTTGCCAGCACCAGTATAACCTAATGTGGCCAGCACCAGTATAACCTAATGTGGCCAGCACCAGTATAACCATCCTAATGTTGCCAGCACCAGTATAACCTAAAGTGGCCAGCACCAGTATAACCTAATGTTGCCAGCACCAGTATAACCTAATGTTGCCAGCACCAGTATAACCATCCTAATGTTGCCAGCACCAGTATAACCTAATGTTGCCAGCACCAGTATAACCTAATGTGGCCAGCACCAGTATAACCATCCTAATGTTGCCAGCACCAGTATAACCTAATGTTGCCAGCACCAGTATAACCTAATGTGGCCAGCACCAGTATAACCTAATGTGGCCAGCACCAGTATAACCTAATGTGGCCAGCACCAGTATAACCATCCTAATGTTGCCAGCACCAGTATAACCTAATGTTGCCAGCACCAGTATAACCTAATGTTGCCAGCACCAGTATAACCTAATGTTGCCAGCACCAGTATAACCATCCTAATGTTGCCAGCACCAGTATAACCTAATGTGGCCAGCACCAGTATAACCTAATGTGGCCAGCACCAGTATAACCATCCTAATGTTGCCAGCACCAGTATAACCTAAAGTGGCCAGCACCAGTATAACCTAATGTTGCCAGCACCAGTATAACCTAATGTTGCCAGCACCAGTATAACCATCCTAATGTTGCCAGCACCAGTATAACCTAATGTTGCCAGCACCAGTATAACCTAATGTGGCCAGCACCAGTATAACCTAATGTTGCCAGCACCAGTATAACCTAATGTGGCCAGCACCAGTATAACCTAATGTGGCCAGCACCAGTATAACCATCCTAATGTGTCCAGCACCTGTATAACCTAATGTTGCCAGCACCAGTATAACCTAATGTTGCCAGCACCAGTATAACCTAATGTTGCCAGCACCAGTATAACCTAATGTTGCCAGCACCAGTATAACCATCCTGAATTTAGAGACAATTCTATAACCAATGTTCCAGCGATGTGTAAATATTTAATTAAAAATGATCTGCTACCAGAAATTCTAGCCAAATATCCCCAGTTTGCTAACTGTAGGTAGTAACTGAGTGATTGTAACCTATCCACCGCTGCCCACTGGATGGGGGGCGGTGTGCAGGACAAACATATCAATTGTGACACTAGCTCTCCACATATGTCAGTTGCTTAATTTAGAACCTGTACTTGAGGTCGATCTCGAACCCATTGTTGATGTGACGACTTATATTGAATTTTGTAACTAGTTCATCAAGATTGTAACTTGCTTAGCTAAATGAATTGTGTGGTTCAGTCCCTGAGCCCATTATGTGCCTCTGTAACCCTTTCCTGGTTGATACCTGGTTGATACCTGGTTGATGGGGTTCTGGGAGTTCTTCTACTCCCCAAGCCCGGCCCGAGGCCAGGCTCGACTTGTGAGAGTTTGATCCACCAGGCTGTTGCTTGGAGCGGCCCGCAGAGCCACATACCCACCACAGCCCGGCTGATCCGGGACTTCTCTTAGGAAACAGTCCAGTTTTCTCTTGAAGATGTCCACGGTTGTTCCGGCAATATTTCTTATAGTCGCTGGGAGGACGTTGAACAACCGCGGACCTCTGATGTTTATACAGTGTTCTCTGATTGTGCCTATGGCACCTCTGCTCTTCACTGGATCAATCTTGCATTTTCTTCCATATCGTTCACTCCAGTACGTTGTTATTTTACTGTGTAGATTTGGGACCTGGCCCTCCAGTATTTTCCACGTGTATATTATTTGGTATCTCTCTCGTCTCCTTTCTAGAGAGTACATTTGGAGAGCTTTGAGACGATCCCAATAATTTAGGTGTTTTATCTCGTCTATGCGTGCCGTATATGTTCTCTGTATTCCCTCTATTTCAGCAATCTCTCCTGCTCTGAAGGGGGAAGTGAGTACTGAGCAGTATTCGAGACGGGACAACACAAGTGACTTGAAGAGTACAACCATTGTGATGGGATCCCTGGATTTGAAAGTTCTCGTAATCCATCCGATCATTTTTCTGGCTGATGCGATATTTGCTTGGTTATGCTCCCTAAACGTTAGATCGTCGGACATCATTATTCCCAAATCCTTGACATGCTGTTTTTCTACTATGGGAAGATTTGATTGGGTTTTGTACCCTCTATTATGTTTCAGATCCTCATTTTTGCCATACCTGAGTACCTGAAATTTATCACTGTTAAACATCATATTATTTTCTGCTGCCCAATCGAAAACTTTGTTGACATCTGTTTGTAGTTTTTCAATGTCTTCAGCAGAGGTAATTTTCATGCTGATTTTTGTGTCATCTGCGAAGGATGACACGAAGCTGTGACGTGTATTTTTGTCTATATCAGATATGAGAATAAGGAACAGTAGCGGTGCAAGGACTGTACCTTGAGGTACAGAGCTTTTAACATCGCTTGGACTCGATTTTATCTGATTGACTGTTACTCTTTGTGTTCTGTTCGACAGGAAATTGAGTATCCAGCGTCCTACTTTTCCAGTTATTCCCATTGACCTCATTTTGTGAGCTATCACCCCATGGTCACATTTGTCGAAAGCCTTTGCAAAGTCTGTGTATACAACATCTGCATTTTGCTTTTCTTCTAGGGCTTCTGTGATTTTGTCATAGTGGTTGAGTAACTGAGTTTCCACTACCGCCCACGAGATGGGTATGGGGTGCATAATAAATGAACTAAACTAAACTAACTATCCCTTTAAAGCATTTTAGTGCAAACATTTTGATATAAAAATGAATGACGTAGCAAGAAAACTGAGATGAGAAAACTGTAAAGAGAATAAACACTAGAGTGGAGTTGTGTGGTGTGACTTGCTGTGTGCGGCGGGTGGCTGGGCAAAGTGCTAATGTGGCCAGTTGTGTGCTGAGCTTGCTTTGCTGCGGGTGGCCGGGCAAAGTGCTAATGTGGCCAGTTGTGTGGTGAGCTTGCTGTGTGCTGCGGGTGGCCGGGCAAAGTGCTAATGTGGCCAGTTGTGTGGTGAGCTTGCTGTGTGCTGCGGGTGGCCGGGCAAAGTGCTAATGTGGCCATTGTGTGCTGAGCTTGCTGTGTGCTGCGGGTGGCCGGGCAAAGTGCTAATGTGGCCAGCTTCAGTCAACTATCCAGGTGGGTAGTTCATATACATATATCTACTATCTCCATAACATATCACTTTATACAGTGTTAATCCCACTGTAAAATAATATGCCCCCTCTTTAATACAAGTACTGTACACAAGAACCTCCATTAATGAATTTAAACCTTTCACAACTGAGCTCATTATGTGCAATGCTTGTCTTTCAAAACAAATTTCCCCATTAAAATATTGAAAATAACAAGAATCCATTCCACCACCGAAACACATCAATATGATATTTTGATTTTATAATAATGGAGCAGCCTACCTGACATACACTAAACCATCCTTTATAACATTAATAATGGAGCAGCCTACCTGATACACTAAACCATCCTTTATAACATTTATAATGGAGCAGCCTACCTGATATACACTAAACATCCTTTATGACATTTCTCCTTTTTCAAATTTGTTAAATTTTTATTTTTTAAGAAACATGGAGCTGCCTACCTGACATACAGTGGACAAACCTTATGATATTTGTTCTTTTTTCAACTTTAACTTTTCTCCATTTTTTATAGCAAAAGGTTTGTTCAGTGCTTGTCAGGTAGGCTGCTCCATTATGACAATCTTTCTTTGTTTCAAATGGTTCATTTGTTTTGTATTTTTCATTTATTTATTAATAATGGAGCAGCCTACCTGGCACACACTGAACGAACCTTTATGACATTTTTCCTTTTATCAAATTTGTTTATTTTTTTTTTTAAGAAACATGGAGCAGCCTACCTGACATACACTGAATGACCCTTTTTGACATTTGTCCTTTTTTCATATGTTTTCATTTTGTTTTGTTTATTCTAAAAACAAATCAATAATTTGCAACATCACAGCAGTCACCCCCTTTACATCCCAGAATCATAGCATATTTAACCCTTTAACTGCGCAACACATCCTATGATGCTCAGTGACTTGCAATAACTTGCACTCCACATCATATGATGTACTGGAGTACTACGCAACATTTAAACGGCCCGCGGATACACGGGGTTCACCACACCGGAGACAAGCGTAGCTCTCATCCTGTAACTACACTTAGGTAATTACCTTCATCAGAGCTCTTGTAAACAGACGCCATTTAAAAAAAAAATCGGGGCCAAACTCCCGGGTGTTAGGAGCCTCAGTATTGAGTGAGCTACCATGCCTGATGCACGCAGCATGAGCTCACAGCACTGCTGTTCAGCTTGTGACCACAGCATCGCCTAAAAATGCCATAATATACATGTTCTTGCTACTATTTAGTGATGATATTATTACAGAAGACCTCTGGCTGTGATAAAACTGACCAGGGTTCTGATAATAGCAGGATTGTGGTGATATTTAGCGCTGTGCTCCATGGAAGGAGTAATGCTGTGGGAGGGAGGGTGGTGGCATTGCCTTCTGACTGTGTGTGGCCACCTTTTATTGACTGCACTCAGCATACCAGCTTAGTGGTTCGCTATGGTGAACACAAATGTAGATACAGTACTTATATATAACGTGTGTATAGTGTGTAATAACAGCAATAGGAATAGGCTGGGAGCCGCCATTTTGGTGAGGGAGGTACATTGTCTGCACGACTTTTAATGTTGTTTACTGGTGACTACTATGGTCTTTGGGCACCATACCAGCTTACTTGTACAAGTATGGTGAATAAAACAGGTAGATTCTTATATATAGTGTGTGTATATAGCATAATAACACCACAAACAGCATTGTTGGAGGAGAAATATTAGTGTCTGGCCTTGAGGGCGGCCGCCACCAGCTGACTCTGTGAGTAGCTACGTCTTTGTGCCTTTACTCACCATACAAGCTTAGATGTACAGTTACGGTGAACAAAACATGTAAATACTTATATATAACGTCTGTATATAAAAGCAAAAACAGTATGGTGGGAGGAGAATGGTGGCGAGTCAGGTGAGGTGAGGGAGGGAGGGAGTGGCAGCCAGTGGCGGGCTGCCACTGCCACTCAGTATACCAACTTAGTGGTTCGTTATGGTGAACACGAATGTATAATACTTATATATAATGTCTGTATATAGTGAATAAGAGCAAAAACAGTATGGTGGGAGGAGAATGTGGGCGATTGAGGTGTAGAGGGAGTGAGTGGCAGCCAGTGGCTGGCTGGTGTGTGGCGGTCACTCCTTGTTACTTTTTGACTCATAATAGCAACTTAGTGGTTCGTTATGGTGAACAAAATATGCAGATACTTATATATAACCTGTTTATATAGTGTAATAACCGACAAAGTATTTGTTCACTGTTTGATGAACATAATAATTGAATCAACAATATGCATACCATATTTTTGAGTACAGCGATGATTCACTCATTTTATTATATAAATATATTACACTACACACTATTGAATAATATTACAGCAAAAAAACTACAAAAAATCAATCAGAGACATTGAAATAATTAGGTAATTATCTTTGTGGCAACTCTGGCCTGACAGCTGGCGAGGAACAGACCGTCTGGGACGCACGCTGAGTCAGCGCCTGTTTTTTGCCAGAATTCCCCACCCTATAGTGGGCAATATATGCCACTTACGATTTTTTTATTATTTTTCCCATGATCAGTGAACTCAAATTAACAGGTTTAGAAGAAATTTTTTTTTGGTATGCGCCTGTGGGTGACAAATGCTAAATAGCCCGGCGCCATACAAGGGTTAAACAAAAAAAATAATTTATTTGAATTGTCGGAGGCGTCCGAGAATGTGCGAGAAGCAGCGGGAAAGCACCATATTGTTTTCTTGTTATCAAACGAGCACTCACCAATCGAGACAAATTGTCGACGATCGGCACGCTATTTTTTCAAAATGCTCATAAATTGAGGCGCTCGTCACTGAGGTTTCACTGTACTGTATAAAGGTAAACATTAATGTAAATCACCATGATGTAACAAACCAATTAATGCCAGGAACACGTCCTAATGTATCTTTTTATAACTTCAAACAATAAACGTCAGGAACACGTCCTAATGTATCTGGTTTACTCTTTTCAAATCTCGACCCGTAGGATCAAACTGTTTCAAACATTAATCTAGACGTGGAAACGACTTACCTCTAATCTATATTAAGCATTACTTCTTGAATATTGAACTAACATTAGAACATATAAGAACCTTATACAGTATGTATTCTTAAGAACCTTGTACGTACACCTTAAAATTATTTTTCAAATATAAATACAATAAATCAATTCAATTCCAAACTCATTAAATATTTCTAAGAAATTGACATAAATTATATTTTATGCAATCAAAAGAACAAAAGTATATTTTACTCCCAAGATCTTGGGATTGAGGATGCGAACACACGAAACTAGCATTATCATTATGGTATTACTGTCTTAGTTTAGGCACGTGGGCAGGTACTGGAACCATTAGGCCATTCACCGGCATGTTTACCCGCCACAGGATAACGCTTCGTAATTTAACCCTCACATGACTCCAATCACTCACGCTGTGACTGCCTCCTGTGCTCCAAATGCATTTTTTNTGAAAGACCTTGGACGAGAATTCAGGTGACAAAGTTGAAAAAGAGTATGCACTTTTCAGAATTACCGCACGCTCCCGTGAAACGCTGAGGCCCAAACGGGGTAGTGCAGGTCTCGCACGGTGCAATAAAGTGTTAAGTTCTGCCACTCGATTATTAATTGAGACTGCTTCCCGAGTCTAAAGCTGAATATACTGTAACCCCGCGATTATCCGGGATTCAAACATCCGGAAACGCCCTTATACGGCCAAAATCGTGATAGAATAAAGTTATCACAATATCCGGCCAAAATGGCCACAGGAACCGGATTAAAGCTGGTTTGGCCGGATGAACATTCGGCCATAACGTATAATCCCGTCTGTGGCTCTAGACGCATGGTGGAGGAGGGGGTGGGGTGGGTGGGTGGTGTCGGGAGGGTGGGAGGAGACCGTCGGGAGGGACCACCTGGGTACAGGAATTACCATTAATTTTAGAATAATTATCATAGAAAAAAATAAATGAAATAAGTACTAGTAATTATGTAATAACAAATAAATAAGTTTTCTAAAAGCAATGTGCACAGGCTGAAGTTTCCTTAAAAAATATTGAGTTTTTTTCCTCCTGGCGGCCTACGTAACGTGCTATAGCTGCCCCACCCCAAGTGGACCCGTCCAACACTGGTCAACTCGTGTGCGTCCGTCCCTCGTGTTATACACAGTGCTGCGCCTTCAACAAGTGAGGGCATGCAAGCGCTTCAACAAGTGAGGCGCATGCAAGTGCCTTCAACAAGTGAGGGCATGCAAGCGCTTTAACAAGTGAGGCCTCACAGGCAACCCAAATGCCTTCAACCAGTGAGGCTTCAGCAGCTGGCAGTCAAACTAACTTTGCTTAAAGAACTGTACAGTAATTTTAAGTGTTAATTTTAGTACTGTGTTAGTATAGGTTACGTAAATTGTTAAGAATTCTTAACTTCAAGATGTGTGGCATCACTCAAGAAGACGAACACCAACAAGGTAAGTTGAGGTTTCTAGTTGAATATTAATAATTATATGTGGCAAGGCAATTCAAATTATGTTACCTGGTTGGTTGATACCTGGTTGATGGGGTTTTGGGAGTTCTTCTACTCCCCAAGCCCGGCCCGAGGCCAGGCTTGACTTGTGAGAGTTTGGTCCACTAGGCTGTTGCTTGGAGCGGCCCGCAGGCCCACATACCCACCACAGCCCGGCTGGTCCGGAACTCCTTGGAGGAATAAATCTAGTTTCCTCTTGAAGATGTCCACGGTTGTTCTGGCAATATTTCTTATGCTTGCTGGGAGGACGTTGAACAACCGCGGACCTCTGATGTTTATACAGTGTTCTCTGATTGTGCCTATGGCACCCCTGCTCTTCACTGGTTCTATTCTGCATTTTCTTCCATATCGTTCACTCCAGTACGTTGTTATTTTACTGTGTAGATTTGGGACCTGGCCCTCCAGTATCTTCCAGGTGTATATTATTTGATATCTTTCTCGTCTTCTTTCTAGTGAGTACATTTGGAGAGCTTTGAGACGATCCCAATAATTTAGGTGCTTTATCGCGTCTATACGTGCTGTATATGTTCTCTGTATTCCCTCTATTTCAGCAATCTCTCCTGCTCTGAAGGGGGAAGTGAGTACTGAACAGTACTCAAGACGGGACAGCACAAGTGACTTGAAGAGTACAAGCATTGTGATGTTGCCAGCACCAGTATAACCTAATGTTGCCAGCACCAGTATAACCTAATGTGTCCAGCACCAGTATAACCATCCTAATGTGGCCAGCACCAGTATAACCATCCTAATGTGGCCAGCACCAGTATAACCATCCTAATGTGGCCAGCACCAGTATAACCATCCTAATGTGGCCAGCACCAGTATAACCATCCTAATGTGGCCAGCACCAGTATAACCATCCTAATGTGGCCAGCACCAGTATAACCTAATGTGGCCAGCACCAGTATAACCATCCTAATGTGTCCAGCACCAGTATAACCATCCTAATGTTGCCAGCACCAGTATAACCTAATGTTGCCAGCACCAGTATAACCATCCTAATGTTGCCAGCACCAGTATAACCATCCTAATGTTGCCAGCACCAGTATAACCTAATGTTGCCAGCACCAGTATAACCATCCTAATGTTGCCAGCACCAGTATAACCTAATGTTGCCAGCACCAGTATAACCATCCTAATGTTGCCAGCACCAGTATAACCATCCTAATGTTGCCAGCACCAGTATAACCTAATGTTGCCAGCACCAGTATAACCTAATGTGTCCAGCACCAGTATAACCTAATGTTGCCAGCACCAGTATAACCATCCTAATGTGGCCAGCACCAGTATAACCTAATGTGGCCAGCACCAGTATAACCTAATGTTGCCAGCACCAGTATAACCATCCTAATGTGGCCAGCACCAGTATAACCATCCTAATGTGGCCAGCACCAGTATAACCTAATGTTGCCAGCACCAGTATAACCTAATGTGGCCAGCACCAGTATAACCATCCTAATGTGGCCAGCACCAGTATAACCTAATGTTGCCAGCACCAGTATAACCTAATGTGGCCAGCACCAGTATAACCTAATGTGGCCAGCACCAGTATAACCTAATGTGGCCAGCACCAGTATAACCATCCTAATGTGGCCAGCACCAGTGTAACCATCCTAATGTGGCCAGCACCAGTATAACCATCCTAATGTGTCCAGCACCAGTATAACCATCCTAATGTGGCCAGCACCAGTATAACCTAATGTTGCCAGCACCAGTATAACCTAATGTTGCCAGCACCAGTATAACCTAATGTGACCAGCACCAGTATAACCTAATGTGGCCAGCACCAGTATAACCTAATGTGGCCAGCACCAGTATAACCTAATGTGGCCAGCACCAGTATAACCTAATGTTGCCAGCACCAGTATAACCTAATGTGGCCAGCACCAGTATAACCTAATGTGGCCAGCACCAGTATAACCTAATGTTGCCAGCACCAGTATAACCTAATGTGGCCAGCACCAGTATAACCTAATGTGGCCAGCACCAGTATAACCTAATGTGGCCAGCACCAGTATAACCTAATGTGGCCAGCACCAGTATAACCTAATGTGGCCAGCACCAGTATAACCTAATGTGGCCAGCACCAGTATTCCTAATGTTGCCAGCACCAGTAAACCTAATGTGGCCAGCACCAGTATAACCTAATGTGGCCAGCACCAGTATAACCATCCTAATGTGGCCAGCACCAGTATAACCTAATGTGGCCAGCACCAGTATAACCTAATGTGGCCAGCACCAGTATAACCTAATGTGGCCAGCACCAGTATAACCATCCTAATGTGGCCAGCACCAGTATAACCTAATGTGGCCAGCACCAGTATAACCTAATGTGGCCAGCACCAGTATAACCTAATGTTGCCAGCACCAGTATAACCATCCTAATGTGTCCAGCACCAGTATAACCATCCTAATGTGGCCAGCACCAGTATAACCTAATGTTGCCAGCACCAGTATAACCATCCTAATGTGTCCAGCACCAGTATAACCATCCTAATGTGTCCAGCACCAGTATAACCTAATGTGGCCAGCACCAGTATAACCTAATGTTGCCAGCACCAGTATAACCTAATGTTGCCAGCACCAGTATAACCTAATGTTGCCAGCACCAGTATAACCTAATGTGGCCAGCACCAGTATAACCTAATGTGGCCAGCACCAGTATAACCTAATGTTGCCAGCACCAGTATAACCATCCTAATGTGGCCAGCACCAGTATAACCTAATGTTGCCAGCACCAGTATAACCATCCTAATGTGGCCAGCACCAGTATAACCTAATGTTGCCAGCACCAGTATAACCATCCTAATGTGTCCAGCACCAGTATAACCTAATGTGGCCAGCACCAGTATAACCATCCTAATGTGTCCAGCACCAGTATAACCTAATGTGGCCAGCACCAGTATAACCTAATGTGGCCAGCACCAGTATAACCATCCTAATGTTGCCAGCACCAGTATAACCATCCTAATGTGGCCAGCACCAGTATAACCTAATGTTGCCAGCACCAGTATAACCTAATGTTGCCAGCACCAGTATAACCATCCTAATGTTGCCAGCACCAGTATAACCTAATGTGGCCAGCACCAGTATAACCTAATGTGGCCAGGACCAGTATAACCTAATGTTGCCAGCACCAGTATAACCTAATGTGGCCAGCACCAGTATAACCTAATGTGGCCAGCACCAGTATAACCTAATGTGGCCAGCACCAGTATAACCTAATGTGGCCAGCACCAGTATAACCTAATGTGGCCAGCACCAGTATAACCTAATGTTGCCAGCACCAGTATAACCTAATGTGGCCAGCACCAGTATAACCTAATGTGGCCAGCACCAGTATAACCTAATGTTGCCAGCACCAGTATAACCTAATGTGGCCAGCACCAGTATAACCTAATGTGGCCAGCACCAGTATAACCTAATGTTGCCAGCACCAGTATAACCTAATGTGGCCAGCACCAGTATAACCTAATGTGGCCAGCACCAGTATAACCTAATGTTGCCAGCACCAGTAAAACCTAATGTGGCCAGCACCAGTATAACCATCCTAATGTGGCCAGCACCAGTATAACCTAATGTTGCCAGCACCAGTATAACCTAATGTGGCCAGCACCAGTATAACCTAATGTGGCCAGCACCAGTATAACCTAATGTTGCCAGCACCAGTATAACCTAATGTGGCCAGCACCAGTATAACCATCCTAATGTGGCCAGCACCAGTATAACCTAATGTTGCCAGCACCAGTATAACCTAATGTGGCCAGCACCAGTATAACCTAATGTGGCCAGCACCAGTATAACCTAATGTGGCCAGCACCAGTATAACCTAATGTTGCCAGCACCAGTATAACCTAATGTTGCCAGCACCAGTATAACCTAATGTGGCCAGCACCAGTATAACCTAATGTGGCCAGCACCAGTATAACCTAATGTTGCCAGCACCAGTATAACCTAATGTGGCCAGCACCAGTATAACCATCCTAATGTGGCCAGCACCAGTATAACCTAATGTTGCCAGCACCAGTATAACCTAATGTGGCCAGCACCAGTATAACCTAATGTGGCCAGCACCAGTATAACCTAATGTGGCCAGCACCAGTATAACCTAATGTGGCCAGCACCAGTATAACCTAATGTGGCCAGCACCAGTATAACCTAATGTTGCCAGCACCAGTATAACCTAATGTGGCCAGCACCAGTATAACCTAATGTGGCCAGCACCAGTATAACCTAATGTTGCCAGCACCAGTATAACCTAATGTGGCCAGCACCAGTATAACCATCCTAATGTGGCCAGCACCAGTATAACCTAATGTGGCCAGCACCAGTATAACCTAATGTGGCCAGCACCAGTATAACCATCCTAATGTTGCCAGCACCAGTATAACCTAATGTGGCTAGCACCAGTATAACCTAATGTGGCCAGCACCAGTATAACCTAATGTGGCCAGCACCAGTATAACCATCCTAATGTGGCCAGCACCAGTATAACCTAATGTGGCCAGCACCAGTATAACCTAATGTTGCCAGCACCAGTATAACCATCCTAATGTTGCCAGCACCAGTATAACCTAATGTTGCCAGCACCAGTATAACCATCCTAATGTGGCCAGGACCAGTATAACCTAATGTGGCCAGGACCAGTATAACCTAATGTGGCCAGCACCAGTATAACCTAATGTTGCCAGCACCAGTATAACCTAATGTGGCCAGCACCAGTATAACCTAATGTGGCCAGCACCAGTATAACCTAATGTGGCCAGCACCAGTATAACCTAATGTGGCCAGCACCAGTATAACCTAATGTGGCCAGCACCAGTATAACCATCCTAATGTTGCCAGCACCAGTATAACCTAATGTGGCCAGCACCAGTATAACCATCCTAATGTGGCCAGCACCAGTATAACCTAATGTGGCCAGCACCAGTATAACCTAATGTGGCCAGCACCAGTATAACCTAATGTGGCCAGCACCAGTATAACCTAATGTGGCCAGCACCAGTATAACCTAATGTGGCCAGCACCAGTATAACCTAATGTGGCCAGCACCAGTATAACCTAATGTGGCCAGCACCAGTATAACCTAATGTGGCCAGCACCAGTATAACTATCCTAATGTTGCCAGCACCAGTATAACCTAATGTGGCCAGCACCAGTATAACCTAATGTGGCCAGCACCAGTATAACCTAATGTGGCCAGCACCAGTATAACCTAATGTGGCCAGCACCAGTATAACCTAATGTGGCCAGCACCAGTATAACCATCCTAATGTGGCCAGCACCAGTATAACCTAATGTGGCCAGCACCAGTATAACCATCCTAATGTGGCCAGCACCAGTATAACCTAATGTGGCCAGCACCAGTATAACCTAATGTGGCCAGCACCAGTATAACCTAATGTTGCCAGCACCAGTATAACCTAATGTGGCCAGCACCAGTATAACCTAATGTGGCCAGCACCAGTATAACCTAATGTGGCCAGCACCAGTATAACCTAATGTGGCCAGCACCAGTATAACCATCCTAATGTGGCCAGCACCAGTATAACCTAATGTGGCCAGCACCAGTATAACCTAATGTGGCCAGCACCAGTATAACCTAATGTGGCCAGCACCAGTATAACCATCCTAATGTGGCCAGCACCAGTATAACCTAATGTTGCCAGCACCAGTATAACCTAATGTGGCCAGCACCAGTATAACCTAATGTTGCCAGCACCAGTATAACCTAATGTGGCCAGCACCAGTATAACCTAATGTGGCCAGCACCAGTAACCATCCTAATGTGGCCAGCACCAGTATAACCTAATGTGGCCAGCACCAGTATAACCATCCTAATGTGGCCAGCACCAGTATAACCTAATGTGGCCAGCACCAGTATAACCATCCTAATGTGGCCAGCACCAGTATAACCATCCTAATGTGGCCAGCACCAGTATAACCTAATGTGGCCAGCACCAGTATAACCTAATGTGGCCAGCACCAGTATAACCTAATGTTGCCAGCACCAGTATAACCTCCTAATGTGGCCAGCACCAGTATAACCTAATGTTGCCAGCACCAGTATAACCATCCTAATGTGGCCAGCACCAGTATAACCTAATGTGGCCAGCACCAGTATAACCTAATGTTGCCAGCACCAGTATAACCTAATGTGGCCAGCACCAGTATAACCTAATGTGGCCAGCACCAGTATAACCTAATGTGGCCAGCACCAGTATAACCTAATGTGGCCAGCACCAGTATAACCTAATGTGGCCAGCACCAGTATAACCTAATGTTGCCAGCACCAGTATAACCTAATGTTGCCAGCACCAGTATAACCTAATGTGGCCAGCACCAGTATAACCTAATGTGGCCAGCACCAGTATAACCTAATGTTGCCAGCACCAGTATAACCTAATGTTGCCAGCACCAGTATAACCTAATGTGGCCAGCACCAGTATAACCTAATGTGGCCAGCACCAGTATAACCTAATGTGGCCAGCACCAGTATAACCTAATGTGGCCAGCACCAGTATAACCTAATGTGGCCAGCACCAGTATAACCATCCTAATGTGGCCAGCACCAGTATAACCTAATGTTGCCAGCACCAGTATAACCTAATGTGGCCAGCACCAGTATAACCATCCTAATGTGGCCAGCACCAGTATAACCTAATGTGGCCAGCACCAGTATAACCTAATGTTGCCAGCACCAGTATAACCATCCTAATGTGTCCAGCACCAGTATAACCTAATGTTGCCAGCACCAGTATAACCTAATGTGGCCAGCACCAGTATAACCTAATGTGGCCAGGACCAGTATAACCTAATGTTGCCAGCACCAGTATAACCTAATGTTGCCAGCACCAGTATAACCATCCTAATGTGTCCAGCACCAGTATAACCTAATGTGGCCAGCACCAGTATAACCATCCTAATGTGGCCAGCACCAGTATAACCTAATGTGGCCAGCACCAGTATAACCTAATGTTGCCAGCACCAGTATAACCATCCTAATGTGTCCAGCACCAGTATAACCTAAAGTTGCCAGCACCAGTATAACCATCCTAATGTGGCCAGCACCAGTATAACCTAATGTGGCCAGCACCAGTATAACCTAATGTGGCCAGCACCAGTATAACCTAATGTGGCCAGCACCAGTATAACCTAATGTTGCCAGCACCAGTATAACCTAATGTTGCCAGCACCAGTATAACCTAATGTGGCCAGCACCAGTATAACCATCCTAATGTGTCCAGCACCAGTATAACCTAATGTTGCCAGCACCAGTATAACCATCCTAATGTGTCCAGCACCAGTATAACCTAATGTTGCCAGCACCAGTATAACCATCCTAATGTGTCCAGCACCAGTATAACCTAATGTTGCCAGCACCAGTATAACCATCCTGAATTCAGAGACAATTCTATAACCAATGTTCCAATGCTGTGTAAATATTTCATTCAAAATGATCTGCTACCAGAAATTTTAGCCAAATATCCCCAGTTTGCTAACTGTAGGTAGTAACTGAGTGATTGTAACCTATCCACCGCTGCCCACTGGATGGGGGGCGGTGTGCAGGACAAACATATCAATTGTGACACTAGCTCTCCACATATGTCAGTTGCTTAATTTAGAAACTGTACTTGTGGACGATCTCGAACCCATTGTTGATGTGACGACTTATACTGAATTTTGTAACTAGCTCATCAAGATTGTAACTTGCTTAGCTAAATGAATTGTGGGGTTCAGTCCCTGAGCCCATTATGTGCCTCTGTAACCCTTTCCACTACCACCCACGAGATGGGTATGGGGTGCATAATAAATGAACTAAACTAAACTAACTATCTGTTTAAAGCATTTTAGTGCAAACATTTTGATATAAAAATGAATGACGTAGCAAGAAAACTGAGATGAGAAAACTGTAAAGAGAATAAACACTGGAGTGGAGTTGTGTGCTGAGCTTGCTGTGTGCTGCGGGTGGCCGGGCAAAGTGCTAATGTGGCCACTAGAGTGGAGTTGTGTGCTGAGCTTGCTGTGTGCTGCGGGTGGCCGGGCAAAGTACTAATGTGGCCACTAGAGTGGAGTTGTGTGCTGAGCTTGCTGTGTGCTGCGGGTGGCCGGGCAAAGTGCTAATGTGGCCACTAGAGTGGAGTTGTGTGCTGAGCTTGCTGTGTGCTGCGGGTGGCCGGGCAAAGTGCTAATGTGGCCAGTTGTGTGCTGAGCTTGCCTGTGCTGCGGGTGGCCGGCAAAGTGCTAATGTGGCCAGTTGTGTGCTGAGCTTGCCTGTGCTGCGGGTGGCCAGGCAAAGTGCTAATGTGGCCAGTTGTGTGCTGAGCTTGCCTGTGCTGCGGGTGGCCGGGCAAAGTGCTAATGTGGCCAGTTGTGTGCTGAGCTTGCCTGTGCTGCGGGTGGCCGGGCAAAGTGCTAATGTGGCCAGTTGTGTGCTGAGCTTGCCTGTGCTGCGGGTGGCCGGGCAAAGTGCTAATGTGGCCAGTTGTGTGCTGAGCTTGCCTGTGCTGCGGGTGGCCGGGCAAAGTGCTAATGTGGCCAGTTGTGTGCTGAGCTTGCCTGTGCTGCGGGTGGCCGGGCAAAGTGCTAATGTGGCCAGTTGTGTGCTGAGCTTGCCTGTGCTGCGGTGGCCGGGCAAAGTGCTAATGTGGCCAGTTGTGTGCTGAGCTTGCCTGTGCTGCGGGTGGCCGGGCAAAGTGCTAATGTGGCCAGTTGTGTGCTGAGCTTGCCTGTGCTGCGGGTGGCCGGGCAAAGTGCTAATGTGGCCAGTTGTGTGCTGAGCTTGCCTGTGCTGCGGGTGGCCGGGCAAAGTGCTAATGTGGCCAGTTGTGTGCTGAGCTTGCCTGTGCTGCGGGTGGCCGGGCAAAGTGCTAATGTGGCCAGTTGTGTGCTGAGCTTGCTGTGTGCTGCGGGTGGCAGTGCAAAGTGCTAATGTGGCCACCTTCAGTCAACTATCCAGGTGGGTAGTTCATATACATATATCTACATATCTCCATAACATATCACTTTATACAGTGTGTAATCCCACACTGTAAAATAATATGCACCCTCTTTAATACAAGTACTGTACACAAGAACCTCCATTAATGAATTTAAACCCTTTCACAACTGAGCTCATTATGTGCAATGCTCGTCTTTCAAAACAAATTTCCCCATTTAAAATATTGAAAATAACAAGAATCCATTCCACCACCGAAACACATCAATATGATATTTGTTTTTGTAAATAATGGAGCAGCCTACCTGACATACACTAAACCATCCTTTATAACATTAATAATGGAGCAGCCTACCTGACATACACTAAACCATCCTTTATAACATTAATAATGGAGCAGCCTACCTGACACACACTAAACTATCCTTTATAACATTAATAATGGAGCAGCCTACCTGACACACACTAAACCATCCTTTATAACATTAATAATGGAGCAGCCTACCTGACACACACTAAACTATCCTTTATAACATTAATAATGGAGCAGCCTACCTGACACACACTAAACCATCCTTTATAACATTAATAATGGAGCAGCCTACCTGACATACACTAAACCATCCTTTATAACATTAATAATGGAGCAGCCTACCTGACATACACTAAACTATCCTTTATAACATTAATAATGGAGCAGCCTACACCGGATTGGGGAAACTTGCAGCAGGAAATATGACTCTAATTACGTTATTTATCAAGATAACATAAAACGGTTTGCAGCACAGTGTTGCCACAACGTTGTAGTATTTTTCGTAATTTTTCGTAAATATTCCATTTTTCTTCGGATTTTCGGAAATAATGCCCCCTTATAACATTAATAATGGAGCAGCCTACCTGGCACACACTGAACGAACCTTTATGACATTTTTCCTTTTATCAAATTTGTTTTTTTTTTTTAAGAGACATGGAGCAGCCTACCTGACATACACTGAATGACCCTTTTTGACATTTGTCCTTTTTCATATGTTTTCATTTTGTTTTGTTTATTCTAAAAACAAATCAATAATTTGCAACATGACAGCAGTCACCCCCTTTACATCCCAGAATCATTAGCATATTTAACCCTTTAACTGCGCAACACATCCTATGATGTGCTCAGTGACTTGCAATAACTTGCACTCCACATCATATGATGTACTGGAGTACTACGCAACATTTAAACGGCCCGCGGATACACGGGGTTCACCACAGGAGCCGAGCGTAGCTCTCATCCTGTAACTACACTTAGGTAATTACCTTCATCAGGGCTCTTGTAAACAGACGCCATTTAAAAAAAAAATCGGGGCCAAACTCCCGGGTGTTAGCAGCCTCAGTATTGAGTGAGCTACCATGCCTGATGCACGCACCATGAGCTCACAGCACTGCTGTTCAGCTTGTGACCACAGCATCGCCTAAAAATGCCATAATATACATGTTCTTGCTACTATTTAGTGATGATATTATTACAGAAGACCTCTGGCTGTGATAAAACTGACCAGGGTTCTGATAATAGCAGGATTGTGGTGATATTTAGCGCTGTGCTCCATGGAAGGAGTAATGCTGTGGGAGGGAGGGTGGTGGCATTGTCTTCTGACTGTGTGTGGCCACCTTTTATTGACTGCACTCAGCATACCAGCTTAGTGGTTCGCTATGGTGAACACAAATGTAGATACAGTACTTATATATAACGTGTGTATAGTGTGTAATAACAGCAATAGGAATAGGCTGGGAGCCGCCATTTTGGTGAGGGAGGTACATTGTCTGCACGACTTTTAATGTTGTTTACTGGTGACTACTATGGTCTTTGGGCACCATACCAGCTTACTTGTACAAGTATGGTGAATAAAACAGGTAGATTCTTATATATAGTGTGTGTATATAGCATAATAACACCACAAACAGTATTGTTGGAGGAGAAATATTAGTGTCTGGCCTTGAGGGCGGCCGCCACCAGCTGACTCTGTGAGTAGCTACGTCTTTGTGCCTTTACTCACCATACAAGCTTAGATGTACAGTTACGGTGAACAAAACATGTAAATACTTATATATAACGTCTGTATATAAAAGCAAAAACAGTATGGTGGGAGGAGAATGGTAGCGAGTCAGGTGAGGTGAGGGAGGGAGGGAGTGGCAGCCAGTGGCGGGCTGCCACTGGCTGCCACTGCCACTCAGTATACCAACTTAGTGGTTCGTTATGGTGAACACGAATGTATAATACTTATATATAATGTCTGTATATAGTGAATAAGAGCAAAAACAGTATGGTGGGAGGAGAATGTGGGCGAGTGAGGTGTAGAGGGAGTGAGTGGCAGCGAGTGGCTGGCTGGTGTGTGGCGGTCACTCCTTGTTACTTTTTGACTCATAATACCAACTTAGTGGTTCGTTATGGTGAACAAAATATGCAGATACTTATATATAACCTGTTTATATAGTGTAATAACCGACAAAGTATTTGTTCACTGTTTGATGAACATAATAATTGAATCAACAATATGCATACCATATTTTTGAGTACAGCGATGATTCACTCATTTTATTATATAAATATATTACACTACACACTATTGAATAATATTACAGCAAAAAAACTACAAAAAATCAATCAGAGACATTGAAATAATTAGGTAATTATCTTTGTGGCAACTCTGGCCTGACAGCTGGCGAGGAACACACCGTCTGGGACGCACGCTGAGTCAGCGCCTGTTTTTTGCCAGAATTCCCCACCCTATAGTGGGCAATATATGCCACTTACGATTTTTTTATTATTTTTCCCATGATCAGTGAACTCAAATTAACAGGTTTAGAAGAAATTTTTTTTTTGGTATGCGCCTGTGGGTGACAAATGCTAAATAGCCCGGCGCCATACAAGGGTTAAACAAAAAAAATAATTTATTTGAATCGTCGGAGGCGTCCGAGAATGTGCGAGAAGCAGCGGGAAAGCACCATATTGTTTTCTTGTTAATCAAACGAGCGCTCACCAATCAAGACAAATTGTCGACGATCGGCACGCTATTTATTCAAAATGCTCATAAATTGAGGCGCTCGTCACTCGAGGTTTCACTGTACTGTATAAAGGTAAACATTAATGTAAATCACCATGATGTAACAAACCAATTAATGCCAGGAACCTGTCCTAATGTATCTTGTTTATAACTTCAAACAATAAACGTCAGGAACACGTCCTAATGTATCTTGTTTATAACTTCAAACAATAAACGTCAGGAACACGTCCTAATGTATCTTGTTTATAACTTCAAACAATAAACGTCAGGAACACGTCCTAATGTATCTTGTTTATAACTTCAAACAATAAACGTCAGGAACACGTCCTAATGTATCTGGTTTATAACTTCAAACAATAACGTCAGGAACACGTCCTAATGTATCTTGTTTATAACTTCAAACAATAAACGTCAGGAACACGTCCTAATGTATCTTGTTTATAACTTCAAACAATAAACGTCAGGAACACGTCCTAATGTATCTGGTTTATAACTTCAAACAATAAACGTCAGGAACACGTCCTAATGTATCTTGTTTATAACTTCAAACAATAAACGTCAGGAACACGTCCTAATGTATCTGGTTTATAACTTCAAACAATAAACGTCAGGAACACGTCCTAATGTATCTGGTTTATAACTTCAAACAATAAACGTCAGGAACACGTCCTAATGTATCTGGTTTATAACTTCAAACAATAAACGTCAGGAACACGTCCTAATGTATCTGGTTTATAACTTCAAACAATAAACGTCAGGAACACGTCCTAATGTATCTGGTTTACTCTTTTCAAATCTCGACCCATATGATCAAACTGTTTCAAACATTAATCTAGACGGTGGAAACGAACTTACCTCTAATCTATATTAAGCATTACTTCTTGAATATTGAACTAACATTAGAACATATAAGAACCTTATACAGTATGTATTCTTAAGAACCTTGTACGTACACCTGTAAAATTATTTTTCAAATATAAATACAATAAATCAATTCAATTCCAAACTCATTAAAATATTTCTAAGAAATTGACATAAATTATATTTATGCAATCAAAGAACAAGTATATTTTACTCCCAAGATCTTGGGATTGAGGATGCGGAACACACGAAAACTGCATTATCATTATGGTATCACTGTCTTGGTTTAGGCACGTGGGCAGGTACTGGAACCACTAGGCCATTCACCGGCATGTTTACCCGCCACAGGATAACGCTTCGTAATTTAACCCTCACATGACTCCAATCACTCACTATCTGTGACTGCCTCCTGTGCTCCAAATGCATTTTTTTCACTGTACGTTTGTAAACAAAATTTCCATGTGCTGAGCCGAGTTAGTACGTGGTTAAGGACCACATACACTACAGCTGTTGGTCAACTTTTCCTCAGGGTTTGATCTATCAGTAACTTGGTGCTCTAGCAAACCTTGCATCTCTATACACATAGTAGCCAACACACATGCCCACTCCACCTCGGGAGGTATAGATACACCACCACACAAATATTTGTGGTAATTACGCAGTTCATATTACCACAAAATAGGTACAAGGACACACTCGCAGTTCTAGTGGTTCTGCTTTTGACGACACAGGGATAAATGTTTGCCAAGACTCCACTACAAATGGTTTTTCTATCCCTACATATGGTGCCATGATAAACTTGCAGTACAGCTAAATTATCACAAAAAGCTATTCTTCAGACCTCAGAAACTTCAGTAGTTTCAAAGCATTATATGATAAAGAATGCTGCTGGGAAGACGAGTCACCACGAGTTTACCTCTCATCGGTAACTACTTAGAAA
>WNGS01004946.1:30007878-30069200 GCA_020271785.1 Procambarus virginalis
AAAACTGGCCAGTCGGACAGAACACCCAAAACACTGGCCAGTCGGACGGAACACCAAACACACTGGCCAGTCGGACGGAACACCAAACACTGGCCAGTCGGACAGAAACAATAAGCGGTGGTCTGGCCCAAAAAGGCTGCAGAGGCTAACTCAATATGCTGTAGCCAAAGCCTTTAATGGAATTGCTGCACAGAATTGTTGATCATTCAGAGTATTAACATGTGTTGCACTTCATAGTGTACACACAACTTGTCAGAGAGCATACAGTATTAGGCTCTAATGTCTGTATACAAAACTTTACAGTATGCATACCGTATTAGGCTTTACAGTGTATATACTAGTACATTAGGTTTACATTATGTGTACATTATTACATTTTAACAGTAAGGGGACAGTGTAAGGTTTGTTGATATTTTTAAGTCAGATTAGGGCAAGGTTACTTTAAGCTTAACAGAGTTAGCATAAATGGAGTCAAGTGCTAGTCAAAGACTTTAACATGTAGTGCCCTGGGCACTTGTCCTCCTGGCACCTCTGTTATTTACATAACACACACAAGAATAAAGGAAACTGCAAAAGGCTTATTGGGCAATACAAGGCAGCTCCTATTTTTATCCACCCAAACTAACACGAGTGTGTGTCTAACCGACACTTGAAACAATCCCGTCATTCCACGTCAATTGTGTCGTTCAGTAATTTGTTCAATAAAATAATAAACCTTTTTCCAAGCCAGCATCTACCCAGATACTGGTTTGAATCTTCTCCAATTTACATCCATTGTTTAATGTTGTCTCATGTTTATATGTAGTACTTAAAACCTTATTTATATCCCCTTTATCATACCCTCTTACCCATTTAAATGCCTCAGTCATGTCACACGTTACTACTTCTCTTTCTGCCCGACCCCTTGGACTGGACGGTAGAGCGACGGTTACACTTCATGCAGGTCGACCGTCCAAGTGGCTGGGCACAGTTCCTTTCCCCCCATCCTTTCCAACTGCTATTATAGTCAAAATGACCTAGAGCTTATTCTTGATAATTATCTTACCTTACTTCTCTTTCTGGACAATGTTAGTGATACTTTTGCAATCTCTCCATGAGAGAGATTTTATTCCTGGGATTACTTGTCAGCCTTTACTGTGTGCATTCAACTGAATGTGTATCTATTCTACAACATATTATGGAGACAAAAACTGAACAGCGGCCCTAACAACAACATAAGCAATTTACAATCCATTTAAATCAATATAAATTGACAAATATATTTACTAAAAATATGAACAATTTAGACAAGACGAAATAGTAACAAGCAAATTGGCAGCAGACATTATTATAGCTCAAAAATATATTTGGAAGGATTCTAATAGAGTCTATTACATGACTCGATAATGGTCCAGGATGGACAGAAATGTTGGCGTTTCTCCATTTTGTTATGTGTGACTTGGTCATCGTATTATCAGCCACATTATTGTTGGTAAGGGTGGGGGTGTACTCACCTAGTTGTACTCACCTAGTTGTGCTTGCGGGGGTTGAGCTCTGGCTCTTTGGTCCCGCCTCTCAACCGTCAATCAACAGGTGTACAGTTTCCTGAGCCTAATGGGCTCTATCATATCTACACTTGAAACTGTGTATGGAGTCAGCCTCCACCACATCGCTTCCTAATGCATTCCATTTGTCAACCACTCTGGCACTAAAAAAGTTCTTTCTAATATCTCTGTGGCTCATTTGGGCACTCAGTTTCCACCTGTGTCCCCTAGTGTGTGTGCCCTTGTGTTAAACAGCCTGTCTCTATCAACCCTGTCGTGAAGGTGACTATCACCCTGAAGGTGTGGACCTTCCCCTGTGCCTACTCCCACTGTGTACCAGTTTTCAGGATGCCATGCAGCTTTATTTCATGTCAATAGCCATAACTTTTGTCTGCCCAGTCTGTCTATTCAATTTTTTTTTACATCTCTTCCCATGTAAGTACTACTTTGTATCATCAGTGGCTTTTGTTAGCATCTTGCTCCCCACCCCACCCTTGTTTGTGCTGTTTGTGGGTTCAGAGTTTTTCTTAGGGTTGGGGCATTGGTCTGCTACCCGTGTTTCTGTGGTGTGCCCCACTACCGCTTCCTCCTCCTCCTCCTCCTTCTTTGGGGCATCACACCCCACTACCGCCGCCTCCTCCTCCTCCTCCTCCTCCTTTGGGGCATCACACCCCACTACCGCTTCCTCCTCCTCCTCCTCCTTCTTTGGGGCATCACACCCCACTACCGCTTCCTCCTCCTCCTCCTCCTCCTTTGGGGCATCACACCCCACTACCGCTTCCTCCTCCTCCTCCTCCTTTGGGGCATCACACCCCACTACCGCTTCCTCCTCCTCCTCCTCCTTTGGGGCATCACACCCCACTACCGCTTCCTCCTCCTCCTCCTCCTTTGGGGCATCACACCCCACTACCGCTTCCTCCTCCTCCTCCTCCTTTGGGGCATCACACCCCACTACCTTCCTCCTCCTCCTCCTCCATTGGGGCAATGTTCAAAGCCATTTTTGACCTACGTTGTTTTGGCTCCTTGGGGGTTGGGTGGACTTCTCTTTGGGGTTATCCCATTCTTGTTGGCTGATGCTGAGCCAGAGTTTCTCATTGGGAATCCATCACCACCTTTTGGGGGATTTGTTGTACTTTAAATTGGCCAGCATCTTCCATGGAGAAGGAAGGATCCCTGTCAATCTTTGCAAATGTCTAATGAGATCTTTATTTCCCTGCAGGGCTTGTGGTTTAAAATAGTTGTCCTGGGGGTTGGAAGGGTGGGGGGGTGGGGGCATCTGAAGTGAGTCTGTGGGTGTCTTTCACCCCTTCAAGGTCTTTTGTCCCTGTTCTAGGGGCTTTCTCTCTTATGGGGGTTTGTTGGAGTCTCCTTCCACTGTTGGAGCTGGTTTCTTCGGTGAGGGATCCTGCCAGTACATTTCCAGCTACCAGTATAGTTTCTCAGATTTTTGCAGGTTTCAATTCTTGCCCATCCCCAGCTTTTTCACATGAAAACGTGCTACACTTCCTCGTGATGTCGGGTCCTCGCTTAGTCTCTCGGTCCCACCTCTTTGGAGGTCAAGTCTGGTTTCTAGGTCAGTGGTCACCGTGTGGGGCTTTCAGAGGCCCGAAACATTTACAATGAAGAATGCAGCGAGGCCTCACACTACTAAAGTGCTAAGCTGGTCAGTCTGAAGAAGGTGCCAGAGCACTCTTTTACAGCTTCAATGGTTTAGTTACCGTGACATTTGTTGGTAGACGTTTTGGCTGCTTAATGTGCTGCAGATGTACGATCCTGGGTCGGTATCAACAACTGCTAATACTTGAGCAGCACCACAGATACCGTTTAGACGAGTTGTGCCACAAGAACAGTTTTGTATGTGGGCCAGATGACTCATCTGATATTGTGCACAGCCCACTTGCAGTAAATATTACAGTACGTATCTCCTTCATGGTCAAATTTGTCTCATAAATACCCCACACAGTAAATTAATGACCTTTCGAGTTATAACACTAATTTTAACCACAAAATTGACTTTTACTACAAACTTTTTACTTCCATATCCATAATTAGATCCCCACCCATTTTCACCATCCATGAAAAACAAATCACTATTTTTATCACCTTCCCCATTCCTATGAGAACCAAATAAATTAAACAATTTTATTATGTGGTTTAATAAAGCACCCGGTATATAGTTCAATACAATGGCCCAAGATGACAATTACCACATCTCTCAGTGGATAATGCAACTTTCACATAAGACAACCACCAAATTTCGGTCCGAGTTTTATGGTTTTAGTTCGTATCGGTGTTACAAGACGACCCCAAAATACCATAACCACCTGTGGTGAAGTTTAGGTCAGCGAACACCAAACAACCGAGACGTTACAACCCTTAACCCTGTGGAGTACCACAGGGTTCAGTTCTTGCACCAGTAATGTTCACTATCTACATAAACGATCTACAGATGGAATACAAAATTATATGAACATGTTTGCTGATGATGCTAAGATAATAGGGAAGATAAGAAACTTACATGATTGCCATGCCCTTCAAGAAGACCTGGACAACATAAGTACTGTATATGAAGCACCACTTGGCAAATGGTATTTAATGTGAATAAATGCCATGTTATGGAATGTGGAATAGAACACAGACACCACACAATCTATAAATTACGTGAGAAATCTTTAAAGAAGTCTGATAAAGAAAGCGATCTAGGGGTGGTTCTAGATAAAAAAAACTGTCACTTGAAGACCACATAAAGAATATTGTGTGAGGAGCCTATGCAACACCTTCAAACTTCAAAATTGCTTTTAAATACATGGATGGAGAAATACTATAGAAATTGTTCACGACTTTTGTTAAACCAAAGCTGGAATATGCAGTGGTTGTGTGGTGCCCATTTCTTAAGAAGCACAACAAACTGGAAAAGGTGCAAAGACATGCCACTAAGTGGCTCCTAGAATTGAAGGACGAGAGCTACAAGGAAAGGTTAGAGGCATTAAATATGCAAAAACTAGAAGATACAAGAAAAAAGAGGCAATTATGATCACTACGTACAAAATAGTAACAGGAATCGATAAAATTGATAGGGAAGAATTCATGGAACCCGGAACTTCAAGAACAAGAGGTTATAGATTTAAACTAACGAAACAAAGCTGCCAGAGAAATACAAGAAAATTCTCATTTGTAAACAGATTAATAAATGGTTGGAACAAGTTAGGTGAGAAGGTGGTGGAGGCCAAGACCGTCAGTAGTTTCAAAGTGTTATATCACAAAGAGTGCTGGGAAGACGGGACACCACGAGCATAGCTCTCATCCTGTAACTACACTTAGGTAATTACACAGTGGAGAAAGTGGCCGGGGCATCTAACACCTATGCTGTTACAAGGACACAGTGGAGAAAGTGGCCAGGGCATCTAACACCTGTGCTGTTACAAGGACACACAAGGACACAGTGGAGAAAGTGGCCGGGGCATCTAACACCTGTGCTGTTACAAGGACACAATGGAGAAAGTGGCCAGGGCATCTAACATCTATGCTGTTACAAGGACACAGTGGAGAAAGTGGCCAGGGCATCTAACACCTATGCTGTTACAAGGACACAGTGGAGAAAGTGGCCGGGGCATCTAACACCTGTGCTGTTACAAGGACACAATGGAGAAAGTGGCCAGGGCATCTAACATCTATGCTGTTACAAGGACACAGTGGAGAAAGTGGCCAGGGCATCTAACACCTATGCTGTTACAAGGACACAGTGGAGAAAGTGGCCAGGGCATCTAACACCTATGCTGTTACAAGGACACAGTGGAGAAAGTGGCCAGGGCATCTAACATCTATGCTGTTACAAGGACACAGTGGAGAAAGTGGCCAGGGCATCTAACACCTATGCTGTTACAAGGACACAGTGGAGAAAGTGGCCAGGGCATCTAACACCTATGCTGTTACAAGGACACAGTGGAGAAAGTGGCCAGGGCATCTAACACCTGTGCTGTTACAAGGACACAATGGAGAAAGTGGCCAGGGCATCTAACATCTATGCTGTTACAAGGACACAGTGGAGAAAGTGGCCAGGGCATCTAACACCTATGCTGTTACAAGGACACAGTGGAGAAAGTGGCCAGGGCATCTAACACCTGTGCTGTTACAAGGACACAGTGGAGAAAGTGGCCGGGGCATCTAACACCTGTGCTGTTACAAGGACACAGTGGAGAAAGTGGCCGGGGCATCTAACACCTATGCTGTTACAAGGACACAGTGGAGAAAGTGGCCGGGGCATCTAACACCTGTGCTGTTACAAGGACACAGTAGAGAAAGTGGCCGGGGCATCTAACACCTGTGCTGTTACAAGGACACACAAGGACACAGTGGAGAAAGTGGCCGGGGCATCTAACACCTATGCTGTTACAAGGACACACAAGGACACACTGGAGAAAGAATGAAGAAGTGTTAAGAAAAATGCCAAAGAAAAAATGTTCGATGAGAACAGGAGTCAGTCGTTGGCCAGAGTTGGAAGATCACATTGCAAAATGGGTAACTGAACAGAGGAAGGATTGCAACATCTTCACAAGAAGATATGATCAGAGAGCATACACTCAAGCAGGCAAGGTCAAACCCACACCAAAGATTTTAAAGGTACAGTAGGCTCATTTGACAGTTTCATAAACAGGAAAAATCTGGTAATGTGACAAAAACAAAAATTGCTCAGAAACTACCAGAAGATTTTGATGATAACGTTAACAGTTTTTAGCAGTTTAGTACACGTCTGAAGCAGGAAACACCAGTTTCCGTTGTCAAATGTCACAAACATAGAAAACACCCACAAATTTTGACATGATAGGCAATGAAACAGTGGAATGTAAAGGTGTAAGATCTGTGCAAGTCAAAAGTGCAGGCTATGTGTGCAAGTCAAAAGTGCAGGCTATGTGTGCAAGTCAAAAGTGCAGGCTATGTGTGCAAGTCAAAAGTGCAGGCTATCTGTGCAAGTCAAAAGTGCAGGCTATCTGTGCAAGTCAAAAGTGCAGGCTATCTGTGCAAGTCAAAAGTGCAGGCTATGTGTGCAAGTCAAAAGTGCAGGCTATCTGTGCAAGTCAAAAGTGCAGGTTATCAAAAGACCAGGTTTATGGTTGTTTCATGACCTAAAAATCTAAAATAAACTAAACCTAAAATAAAAATTTGTAGACTCATCAAAAAGGATGGACGGATGACGATGGTGTAAAATTATGGATAGACAATGTGTGGAACAGACGGCCAGATGGTATATGCAACATACTTTGTTAGTCTGGGATGTGTTTCAGTCATTTAACTGATAGCACTAAGAAGCTATTAGCAAAAATAAATACTGAGATTACTGTTATAATGTACCAGGTGGTTTGACTTCACTAATGCAACCACTAGACATCAGCCTGAACAAGCGGTTTAAAGATCACGTGCGTGAAGAATAGAATAAGTGGATGATGAATGTTCAAAAATCCTTTACAAAAGATGGAGTGTGTGTGCTCCTTCTCTTTATGTATTGTGTGATTTTAGAATTAATTCACGGGATAAAGTGAAAGTAGAGACTGTAATAAAATCTTTCAAAAAGTGCAGTACAATATATCTAATTCATGGATGGATGATTTATTGAGGATGCACAGAGGATGATTTATTGTGGGACACCGATGACTAAGCCAAAGCTGACCCACCAGATTCAGACTGTGACCCACACGACAACAGTGAGACTCAGGATGTGCTTGGCGAGTTCTTGGCCACACACGATGAACGGAGCGAATACTGTATCAGGAGAAAGTGCCAAGCCATTATGACTTTATAGCACTTGGAAAAGGTCATGATAAGGATTTGAACATAAGAACAAAGGTAACTGTAGAAGTCCTATTGGCCCATACGAGGCAGCTCCTATTTATAACCACCCAATCCCACTCGTATACATGTCCAACCCACGCTTGAAACAATCGAGGGACCCCACCTCCACCACATGATGCGATAATTGGTTCCACAAATCAACAAGTTACCGAACCAGTATTTACCCAAGTCTTTTCTAAATCTAAACTTATCTAATTTATACCCATTGTTTCGTGTTCTGTCTTGTGTTGATACTTTTATTACCCTATTATTATCCCCTTTGTTGTGTCCATTCATCCACTTGTAAACCTCTATCATGTCACCCCTAACTCTTCGCCTTTCCAGTGAATGCAATTTGACCTTTGTTAATCTCTCTTCATATGAAAGGTTTCTAATTTGGGGAAATATCTTTGTTATTCTACATTGGACACGTTCAAGTGAATTTATATCCATTCTATAGTATGGCGACCAAAACTGAACTGCATAATCTAAATGGGGCCTAACCAGAGCAAGATATAGCTGAAGAACAACACCAGGTGTCTTGTTACTAACTCTTCGATTAATAAATCTCAGAGTCCTATTTGCTTTATTACAAACAATCTGGGAGTTATGATTATTACTAATCATAACTCCCAGATCCCTTTCACAATCTGGCTTCGCAATCTCAACACTATCTAGCTCGAATCTTGTAACTCTATCATCATTAACTTTCACCCGTAACTTTTAGGGTTACGAGCCCAATTTGTTCAGAAAATTTGAATCAGGATACAAGTTTGTTGGTACGTGTACAGCCGACCTAGCGCGTGGTGGCACGGATCGCGCCTCAATTTAACAGTGCCTCGTGCCCAGTGACTATCCCGCTTGAATTCTTCACAAGAATTTACAGTTTTGTCGGATTTTTAGCTATTTGAGCATTAAAGTTGTTGTTATATATCTCGCCACAGGTCCCAAGAAAGCCAGTGGTAAGGTTCAAGACAAGAAATCACATGTGAGAATGACCATAGAGGAAAAACAAGAGATCATTCGTAAGCATGAAAATGGTACTCGTGTTGTTGAACTAGCTAGGCAGTACAACAAATCCATGTCAACAATATGCACTGTAGTTGCCAAGAAAAAGGACATTATGAGTGCTAAAGTGGCAAAAGGCATATCAACAATCATGAAACAAAGATCACAAATACTTGAGGATGTGGAAAAGTTGTTATTAATTTGGATACACAACAAGGAGTTTGCGGGTGATAGTGTTTCAGAGGCCATCATTTGTGAGAAAGCCAGGGTATTGCACGAAGACCTTGTAAAGAAAACCCCTGGAAAGAGTGCAGATACGATAGACTTTAAGGCAAGCAGGGAATGGTTTGACAAATTTAGAAAAAGAAGTGGTATTCATAGTGTTGTGAGGCATGGGGAGACTGCCAGCTCAGACAAACCAGCAGCTGAAAGATTTATTGAAGAATTTAAAGATTTTGAAGAGGCTGAGGGATACCTACTGCAACAAGTGTTTAATTGTGATAAGACAGGACTGTTCTGAAAAAGATTGCCTAAGAGAACATACATTACCAAGGAGGAAAAATCCTTGCCCGGACACAAGCCTATGAAAGATATGTTTACTCTTGTGCTGTGTAGAAATGCGAGTGGCAGTTTGAAAATTAAACCCTTGCTTGTGTATCATTCTGAAAATCCAAGGGTTTTCATAAAGTATGGTGTGCAGAAAAACCAAATGTGTGATGTGGAGGGCTAATAATAAGGCATGGGTGACTAGGATTTTTTTTTACGGAGTGGGTGAATGATGTGTGTCCTGCCATACAAAAATATCTGCAGGAGAAAAGTTTGCCACTCAAGGCCCTGCTTCTCCTCAACAATGCTCCTGCTCATCCTTCAGGCTTGGAAGATGCATTGTTGAAACATTTAAATTTCTCACAATAAAGTTCCTTCCTCCTAACACCACTCCTCTAATTCAGCCTATGGACCAGAAAATCATAGCGAATTTTAAGAAACTTTATGAAAGGGCACTTTTCCAGAAGTGTTTGGAAGTGACTGAAGCCACAAACCACACCCTCAGAGAGTTCTGGAAACACCATTTTAACATTTGTAGTTCTTTAAAACTCGTTGACAAAGCCTTGCAAGAAGTGACTCAAAGAACCCTGATCTCTGGCTGGAGAAAAGTGTGGCCTGAATGTGTGTCAAAACTAGACTTTAAGGGGTTTGAGCCTGTAAATGAAGTGCCTATTGTTGAGGAAATTGTTACTCTGGGCTTGGAATTGGATGGTGCTGATGTAGAGGAGTTGGTGGAAGAACACAACGAAGAACTAACCACCTAAGAACTCCAAGCCCTTGAAAAGGAGCAGCAACAAGAGGCAACTGAGAATATTTCTTCAGAGGAGGATGAGGCAGAAGAGAATATCCCTTCCTCAACAATTAGAAAGTGGTGTCAGATGTGGGAAGAAATGCAAACTTTTATTGAAAAAGACTCACCCAGAGAAAGCTGTAGTGGGTCGTTGCATTAATCTTTTCAATGACAATGTGATGCCTCACTACAGACAAATGTTGCGATGAAGGACTTATTATTATTAACATCTTTATTGACAAAATTAATTACAATTTTGACTAATCTGGGTATTTCAATTAATCTTATTAATTAACACTTTCGCATGCCAAGGACTCTCCCGCGAGTCCTGTTTCGACTACCCGCTCATGCACACAGGACTCTAATTTATGTCTTCGTAAAAAATATTTGTATAAAATTCAATTTTTATCCGATTTACTTCTGGTTTGTTTCAAACTGAGCGCCATGAAGTTCTCTCTCACTGCTAGGGCGCATGGCGCGTCGGCCTACCCGGTCACGTGACAGGCCCAATGTTTTCTCGTCACATTTCGTGAGTCGATCACGTTTCCCTCGCGCGCCAAACTCGAACGGTTTTCTGCCTTTATACCCGTTTCCGTGTGTTTTATACCCAATACATTCATCAACAATGGATCCAGGTCAAGGCCCAAGCCGTTCTATGCCCAAGGAAGTGTCCAAGTCCTCGAAAGAGGACAGAATAACTATGATTTATCAAAAGTTCAAGGGAATGAAACTCACACCCACGAAAATTCCTAAAGTTGTGGCAGCTTTATCAGAAGCTGAGTATGATGCAGGTGATGTTGAAGGACTTGAAGATGATTTGGATGACTACAACGATTATAGTGGCGTCCAAAGAGCGAATGATACAGCAACGAGTGATGAGGAGACCGAGCACCTCACAGAGGAGGATGAGGCACCTCTACTCCCTTCTCCTCCTCCATCTAGGCACACACGTGGCGCATGTAAACCACCTAGAAAACTAACTACCAGAAATGTTTCTCGACGTAGGATTACACGACCAACTGTGCCAAGTGATTCTAGCAGTGATGAAAGCATGGAAATTGAAAGTGATGACGAAAGTGAGGAAGATTCACAAAGCTGTACACGTACAGGACGTACTTGCAAGGGTGGGGACAGTGTTGGCTGGAGTCGTGACAATACTCCCCCAATTGTTGAAGATTTTATTGGAAATCCTGGCCTGAAAATTCCCACACCTACTAGTGCATTAGGATTTATCCAATTATTCATTACCCGAGCCCTGCTTCAATTCTTGACAACAGAAACTAATTTGTACGCGTCGCAGATTTTCCGGATGGCTAATGAAAATGTCTCAGATATTTGGAAACCAGTGAGGGTGAAAGAAATGGCGCGATACTTGGGACTATGCATATTGATGGGCATAAACAGGCTGCCAGCTATGAGGATGTATTGGCAAACAGGAAAACCATGGCATGTTCGTTTCTTCAACTTGTTTATGACGTCAAAACGTTTCCAGCATATAAGCTAGTTTTTCCATACATTCAATAATAATGCAGTGCCCGTGAACAATACTGATAAGTTGATAAAAGTGAGATCGGTGATGGACTATTTGAAAGAGAGGTTTGCAGAAGTTTACATTCCCAAGAAAGAGTTGTGCTTGGATGAAGGTACAATGGCATGGCGCGGCCGACTATCGTTCAAAGTTTACAATCCAAACAAACCAGACAAGTATGGTGTGAAACTATATATGCTTGCTGAATCAGTATCTGGGTACTTATATGACTTTGACGTATACTCAGGTATTGGTAAGACGATAGTGGAAACAGTAACGGGGTTGATTCAGCCTTTAGTGAACCAGGGTTACCATTTGTACATGGATAATTACTACAACTCGGTAAACCTAACAGAAAAATTGAGAGAACTTGGGGTGTACACATGTGGCACAATTAGACTGCTACGCGCGGGAATTGCAAACTATAGCCAAGGCTAAATTTCCACTGGATACCACCATATACCGCCGCAAAGATAACACCTTCATTCTACTGTGGAAAGACAAGCGAGTGGTCTCAATCATTACAAACATCCACAATGCTGACACTCAGCAATGTCAGCGAAGGAAACGATTGCGCAATCGCGACGGAACAACTCGACTGCAACAGGTACCAGTGAACAAGCCTACTGCAATTTGTGAATACAATAAGTTCATGAAAGGTGTGGACCACTTCGATCAAATGGTGAAGTATTACCATTTTACCAGGAAAACTCACAAGTGGACCAAAAAGATCACGTTTTATTTTCTGCAAATGGCATTGCATAATGCCTTTGTTTTGTACAAATACTATACAACTGATCTAAAAAAGCTAACATTGCTACAATTCCACGAGGTGGCAATTTGGGCCCTATTGCACTGGGACACGGAAGATTGGCCTGAAATAGCAACAGTATCTCATCACTTGCAGCACGCTCCAGACATAAATGATGACACAGGTCCTGCCTATGCTCACGCCGTGCAAACTCCTGGACCATCTGGTGTGAGGCGGCCTTTATTTACTTCAACACCTCAAGCTGACGCAGGAACGGACTCAGAACCCGAGATGTCAGAACACCGAGATGTCTGGCACACTGCCATTTGACGAGTCGGTCTTGTCAGATAACTCTGACTCAAATGCTCAACCAACACCGAAAAGACGTGGCCCTATTGTTGATTCTGAACATCGCCTGAACTACAAACTGAAACATGAACTTTACAAACTGCCAAAACGTCTCAAGTGTCATGTCTGTGCACGGTCCGGTAAAAGGAAGGACACCAACATAGGATGCAAGACCTGTAACGTTGCACTCTGTGTTATTCCCTGCTACACCAGTTACCACCGGAAAAGAGTGTATTGGGTGGTGAAGAAGTAACCACCCGCAACAGCTTCACTCCACCTACAAAACATCTGTTGAGCAACTTCAGGAATGTTGACCTGAAGAAGGTGGAGTGAAGAAAAAATGCTCAACTTACTGTTCCACAACCAGTTTTTTCTTGGTAAGTACACCTATTTTGTCCAATTTCTTATAGTATAAGTTATTGGGAGTATTTTGATACCAGAATGAACACTGTATCCCATAAACTGCCGTAAGTAGACTCGAAACTTCATAGTTTTTTTTCGGGGTGTTGCGTGTCTGCAAGAGTGTCCCAAACGGGTTGCAGGTGGGTGACTTTAGCCGTTTATACTGGGCATGTTTACACCTTATCATTTATTATATGCATATGTCTGTTTAGGGAATTTTATTCCCATCCATGTACAACCAAAAATAACTGTGTGCAACAAGTATAAACTTGAAAAACATAACAATAGTAAAAACATTTTGTGTGTGTTTGACGCTCACTGATATGTTCCAGCGTTGTTTTATATTTGGCGCTATTCTAACTTACGCTTTGTTGATCTTTTTTACCTACGTGCTTATAGAACATTCTATTGCGAACACATTGACACAAAAATGAATGATGTACATACAAAAATAATGTCAGGACAGTCAAATAAGTATAAACTTTCGAAGCACTGTATCGCGCATGTGTCGTCGCGTCACCGATACCGGGTAACAGTTCCACCACTTCCCACCCTCTTGCGGGTAAGCCGCGACCATGATTCTACGTTTATATTCATATCTCTGTGTTGGGAATTTCATTGCGAATCCATTGATACCAAAATTAACGCTGTAGGACAAGTGTGGAATTGACAACAATCCCAAGAGTAGAAACATTTTGTTGCCGTTTTGCGCTCACGGCGAGTCATCTACGTAGTTCTTTATTTGGTGCTGGTCTCCCTATACTTTTAGTGACCTTTTTTACTGATGATCTAGAGAATTTTATTGCGAACACATTGGTACCAAAATGAAATACGTAGCTCGAGAACTAACGTCAGAAGAGTAAAAAGAGTATACACATTTTTGTTTGGCCGCTTAAGCGACAAAAATGCCACGCGCACATACGGTTTTCTGTCCCTCGTTCGCCGGGCGGCTGAAAGTGTTAAAGTGAGGATAATGCTGGTATTCACTGTCGCACAGGACAGAGGGTCATACACAAGACAATAGGTCTAAACTGTAGGCTGAAGCATATATATATCATGGTTACAATCAAAGTTTCAAAGTATGAACATGTAAAAACAACTTTCTATTGTGCACTGCCACACAAGGGCAGGGATGGGTGTGAGGGGATGGGTTTACACCAGCTAACTTCCACTGGTTTTACATGCCTGTGGTAGCCGGTGCACTTTGCAAGTGAACCGGCCAAAGTTTGTCAACCCGTACCTGAATCATCTTGTGTTTGGGCTCGTGTGAGAGCCCCAGTCATCAGCAATCCATTTATGCTACCAGGGCCGTGGTAGCACATTTGTGAAAAGAAACAGAGCGAATACAGTAGCATCTTTCATTGTGGAGAGAGCGCTGTGACAGAGGATTTAGGCGGGAGAAGCTAGGCAGCGTGGTGCGAGCCAGTGGGCCACCCCACCAGCTTCGTTACCATGACAACGGCAACAGCCATCTTGGAGTCGCCCTAGGGCTATAGTACCTCGTCTCTGATTGGTTGAGAGGGGTAGGCACTTGTGTGCCTCCACCAGATTGGTTCTTTTGAGGAGGACGCAGGAACCGGCGGCGTCCCTGCCTCAAGGAACTCATTCTAAATCCAGCCGCCGCCCTAGCCTGACACTTTCGTGCTCAATTCGGCCAAATTGAGCAGCAAGACGTCGTGGTAGCTTGGCTACACTACTGCTTCACCTCCTGCTTCATCTACGACATCGTCTGCAGCGGAATCCAGTTGGTGTCGTCATTCAAAGGGGGGAGAAAGACTGAGTGCAGTGGATAGAGATCTAGGAGGTGGGTAATTTGCATACGAGCAGCAACAGGACTCGTGGGTCCCCACTCCAGTGATTATAGACGTTCTAATTACTGCTAGTGCTCTGTAGCAGTCGAGGGAATGGGGAAATTCGTGCCATGTTCAGGGAAAGTTTTCCCATGTTTGTGAAAGACGTTAGACGCGCCGAGCCATTTGTGTACGAACGCACTGCTTCACTCGGTGGGTGTACCAACTACGCTGTGTGTTGTGTGGGAGATTACGAAAAACGCGCCGAGCCATAAGTGTACGACCGCCACTGTGTGAGGCTCTACCAGCTTAGCCTAGCTGCTAACCATTCACCTACAAGTAAAGGGCCTGTGTAGGAGGGGTGGGACATTGGGGTGTATGGATGTGTGCTGGCCGTGTGAATGAGAGTAAGTACCCTGTGTGTGTTTTTGTTGGGTGAGTATATTCTCTAAGACTGAATTCAAGGTCAGGTGGTCCCCGCAGCACTGTCACTAAGCACCTGTAGTAGTGAAGTGAAGTGCGGGCGTGTTAGAATTTCACCCTTATTGACATCTGGTCAGTCCAGAGGGACATACGTCGAGTGTAGGCAGACGTACATGGTATGCATGTGTGGGTGTATACACACAGGAACAGATTTTACATAGATTAGCCAAGGACTGTGAGGGATGTCCAAGTAATAATTATATTCCATTCTGGTAGAAATGTTGTTAATGCACTCATGATGTTGATCTCGTTCCATGTGATATAATCTTGCAGGTGTGGAAATCCAGTACTGGTCGACATAAGTGCACAGGGAAAAGTGTCAGTGTGTAACACCACGGATTCCTGGTAGAGTAGTTGGTGGAAGAACACAACGAAGAACTGACCACTGAAGAACTCCAAGCCCTTGAAAAGGAACAGCAAGAAGACACAGCTGAGGATGTTTCTCCAGTAGAGGAGGATGAGGCAGAACAGAATGTTCCTTCTGCAGACATTAAGAAGTGGTGTCAGATGTGGGAAGAGATGCAAACTTTTATTGAAAAGACTCACCTAGAGAAAGCTGTAGTAGGCCATTGCCTTAATCTTTTCAATGACAATGTGATGCCTTACTACAGAGACATCTTGTGAAGAAGGGAAAAACAATCTTCCATGGACAGATTTGTTGTGAGAACATCGAGCAGTGAGCCACAACCAGGACCTAGTGGTATGCAGGCAAAACGTGCCAGGGAGTGCACACCAGAGGTCTTCACTGCCTGATGTGATAATGGAAGGGGACTCCCCTTCCAAACAGTAACACCTCTCCTCCTCCCCCCTCCTCACCATCTTCCATATGCCTAGAGCATTCATCAGTAAGGGTAAGTAATAACTTGAACATAGTTTTGTAGGTTTATTTAGATGAATTAGGTATAAAATTTAGTTTGAAGTGAGGTTTTTGGGTAGTCAGGAACGGATTAATTCATTTCCCATTATTTCTTATGGGGAAATTAGCTTCGGATTACGAGTTTTCGGAATACGAGCTGTCTCCAGGAACGAATTAAACTCTTAAACCGAGGTACCACTGTAGTTAATACTTATTGAATAAACTAAGTTGTTATGTTGAACACTGTCTTTTCGTTACACCCCACACATTGTATTGTCTCTATTAACACTTTCGCTTGGTAATGACTCAGCATTGCGTGGGTTTTTTAGTAGACGCATTTCCGGTAATGACGCAGCATTGCGTCGGTGGCGGCAAATTGGCAGCGGCTTCGGGAGGGGCGCCCCACAGTTTTGGATATTATATGCATATACTTCTGTAGGGAATTTCATTACGAATACATTGATACCAAAATGAAAGACCTAGGACCAGAATTGAGGTAACAAAGTTGAAAACAGTATACCCATTTTATTAGCGCTCACTGGGATTATGCTCCGTCACATTCTCTGTTTGCTATGGGTGGTACGCAGGGCTTTTGGACTTTATATTTGCATATACTCCTGTAGGGAATTCTATTGCGAACACAATGTTACCAAAATGAAAGACCTAGGACGAGAATTGAGAGGTTCAAAGTGAAGAGAGTGTACACATTTTATTGCTCTTGCACGCTTCTAGGTAATACGCTCTTACTTTCTCACTTTCTCGCTGGGCTTTTGGGCTTTATATGCATTTAGTCCTGTAGGGAATTCTATTGCGAACACATCAATATCAAATTGAAAAACCTAGGATGAGAAATGAGATGACAAAGTGGAAAAGAGAATACACTTTTCAGTATTATCGCGCTCTCTAATGTAATGAGAGGCGCCTTAGGGTGGCGCAGCACTCTCTTTCTGGGACAATTTCATCTTGTCAGCAGGTGGAGTGTGCTGTGGTTTTTTACTTTATATGCATATAATCTTGTTGGGAACTGTATTGCTAACAAAATGATACCAAAATGAAAGCCCTAGGACAGGAATTGAGGTGACAAAAGTGAAAAGAGTGTACACATTTTATTACTCTTGCGCACTCACTTTCTCTGTTTGTTGTAGATGGTACGCCGAGCTTTTGGACTTTTATATACCTTTAGTCCTGTAGAGAATTCTATTGCGAACACAATACCATATTGAAAGACCTTGGACGAGAATTCAGGTGACAAAGTTGAAAAAGAGTATGCACTTTTCAGAATTACCGCACGCTCCCGTGAAACGCTGAGGCCCAAACGGGGTAGTGCAGGTCTCGCACGGTGCAATAAAGTGTTAAGTTCTGCCACTCGATTATTAAATTGAGACTGCTTCCTGAGTCTAAAGCTGAATATACTGTAACCCCGCGATTATCCGGATTCAAACATCCGGAAAACGCCCTATAGGCCAAAATCGTGATAGAATAAAGTTATCACAATATCCGGCCAAAATGGCCACAGGAACCGGATTAAAGCTGGTTTGGCCGGATGAACATTTGGCCATAACGTATTAATCCCGTCTGTGGCTCTAGACGCATGGTGGAGGAGGGGGTGGGTGGGTTGGTGGTGGGTCGGGAGGGTGGGAGGAGGACCGTCGGGAGGGAACCACCTGGGTACAGGAATTACCATTAATTTTAGAATAATTAATCATAGAAAAAAAATAATGAAATAAGTACTAGTAATTATGTAATAACAAAATAAATAAGTTTTCTAAAAGCATGTGCACAGGCTGAAGTTTCCTTAAAATATTGAGTTTTTTTCCTCCTGGTGGCCTACGTAACGCTATAGCTGCCCCACCCCAAGTGGACCCGTCCACATGGTCAACTCATGTGCGTCCGTCCCTCGTGGTATACACAGTGCTGCGCCTTCAACAAGTAGAGGGCATGCAAGCGCTTCAACAAGTGAGGCGCATGCAAGCGCCTTCACAAGTGAGGGCATGCAAGCGCTTTAACAAGTGAGGCCTCACAGGCAACCCAAATGCCTTAACCAGTGAGGCTTCAGCAGCTGGCAGTCAAAACTACTTTGCTTAAAGAACTATACAGTATTTTANAAATGTAAAGCTCAGAAATGTGTATTTTGTGAAAATTTTGTGAAAACTCTGAAGCTGAAACAAAATAGCCTGAAAGTTTGTGTTTTGAGATTGGAATTTCCCACCAAAAATACTGTACAGTCATAATCTTTAACAATATACTGTATAATTTAACTGTACAACTTTATAGTGTATATACAGGTCAAATACATAAAATATATACATGTGTATATACAGGTTTCTGTACATAAAAAACTAAGACAGGATCAGATAACTGATAACGTCGAAGAGATGAGTAGTATTTTTAATATTTATCTCTGTATTTACTAAAGAGGAACTTAATTCAGCCGAACAAGTCTATGTGGGTGGGGAAGGAGACAGGTTGACTAGTTTAATAGTTACCAGGGAGGATGTTATTAAACAAATAGTGAAACTCAAGCCAAACAAATCTTCAGGGCCAGACAAGTGTTTGCCAGGGTGCTTAAAGAATGCAGAGAGGAGCTTTGTGAGCCAATGTCTACCATATTTAATAAATCATAGGAGTCAGGCAGAGTGCCAGAGTCGTGGAAGGTCACTAATGTGGTTCCAATTTTCAAGAAAGGAGATAGATCACTTGCGTTAAACTATCGGTCAATTAGCTTAACATCTATTGTGGGAAAGTTCCTTGAATCGATAATTGCAAATACCATTCGTCTTCATATTGAAAAAATAAATTAATAAATGATTCACAACATGGTTTTACAAATGGCCGTTCGTGTTTAACAAATTTGTTATCATCTTATTCCAGCATAGTTGAGGCAGTTGATAGAGGTAAGGTTGGTGATGTTGTGTACCTTGACTTTAGCAAAGCTTTTGATACAGTGCCACATGAAAGACTGATTAAAAAGATAAAGGCTCATGGTATTGGATGTGCTGTATTTAGTTGGATTAGGCTATTGCTATACCAATATAGCTAAATCTAAGTATGGCTTAGATTTTCTAGAATTGATTGACGACTGCTTCCTTGAGCAGCACATTGGGGAGCCAACACGTGAAAATGATATTTTTGGACTTAGTGTTGACAAGCAGGAAAGCAAAAATTGGTGACGTCAAAATTGGGAGTGAGCTGGGGAACAGTGATCGCAGAGAAGTTAGGCTTGGCATGGAGTGGAGTGGAGTTTTCTCCTGCAAATCTGTTCCATTCTGTGCTAAGTCTCATTTCTTTGTGATCGCTGTTCCCAAGCTTACTCCCTATTTCGGTGTCGTTGGTTTGTGCTGCCCTGTTTGTTGACACTGGGTCTGGAATGTTATTTTCACGTGTTGGTTCCTTGATGTATTGTTTGGGGGGGGGCGATCGTCAACTGAATCTAGAAAATCTTCTGCTTCATTATTCCCGATTGAAGCAGACTCCCTTTTAGATTTAGGAAAGACCTTGATAAATACTGGTTCAGTAATAGGGTTGTTGATCTGTGGAGCCAATTACTGCGTAACAAAATAGAAGTGGGGGTTTCCTTGATTGTTTCAAACGTAGGTTAGATATACATATACAGTGTATATATATATATATATATATATATATATATATATATATATATATATATATATATATATATATATATTGTGTATATATATATATATATATATATATATATATATATATATATATATATATATATATATATATATATATATATATATATATATATATATATATGAATGTGTTGACCAATCCACACACTAGAAAATGAAGGGACGATGACATTTCGGTCCATCCTGGACCATTCTCAAGTCTCAAGTTGAATGGTCCAGGACAGACCGAAACGTCGTCATCCCTTCATTTTCTTGCGTATGGATTGGTCAACATACTTCAGCCACGTTATTGTGACTCATCGCCTGCATATATATGAATGTGATTGGGTGGGTATAAATAGGATCTGCCTCGTATGGGCCAATAGGCCTTCTGCAGTTACCTTCATTCTTAAGTTCTTATATGTAATTACTGTACAGTACAGTGGAACCTTGATTAACGAATTTAATCCATTCCGGCACCGAGCTCGTCGTGTGAAATGCACATCTTTCAAAACAAATTTCCCCCTTTTAAAATATTGGAAATAAAAATAATCCATTCTACTGCCGAAAAAACATCAATATATTTTATTTTTTTAAATAATGGAGCAGCCTACCTGACATACACTTAACGAACCTTTATGACACTTGTTCTTTTTTCAACTTGGTTCACTTTTTTTTAATATTAATTTTTTTATAGCAAAAGATTCGTTCAGTGAATGTCATGTAGGTTGCTCCATGTTTCTTAAAAAATAAAAAAAAAAAAAATATATAAAAAAAACATTGAACAAATTTGAAACAAGGAAAAATGTCATAAATATTCATTCAGTGTCTGTCAGATAGGCTGCTCAATGTTTCTTAAAAAAAAAAAAGACAAATGTCATAAAGGTTCGTTCAGTGTTTGTCAGGTAGGCTGCTCCATTATGACAATCTTTCTTTATTTCAAATGTGTTCAATTTGTTTTGTATTTTTCATTTATTTATTAATAATGGAGCAGCCTATCTGGCACGAGAGGGCCAGAGACCAAAAGACACAAAAATGGAATCAATACAGGAAGAGGCCAAACCCCCAAACATACCAGCGATACAAAGATGCGAGCAACAACTACACGGCAGTGAGGAGAGAGGCAGAAAGAAATTTTTAAAAAGGGATAGCGGATAAATGTAAAACAGAACCGGGCCTATTCAACAAATTCATAAACAACAAATTGCAGGTAAAGAATAATATTCAGAGGTTGAATGTGGGAAACAGATTCACAGAAAATGAAAAGGAAATGTGTTAAACATTAAACGAAAAGTTCCAAAGTGTGTTTTTACAAAATGAAATCGTCAGAGTACCAGACATAATAAGAATGCCAGAGAACAACATAGAGCGTATAGGTGTGTCTAGAGATGAAGTGGAAAATATGCTAAAGGAGCTAAGTAAGAACAAACCAGTTGGTCCAGATGGAGTTTCACTGTGGGTTCTGAGAGAATGTGCATCTGAGCACAGCATTCCACTTCACCTGATCTTTCAGGCATCCCTGTGTACAGGAGTCAAAGCAGACATGTGGAAAAAGGCTAACATAGTTCCAATTTACAAAAGTGGCAGCAGGGAAGACCCCCCCCCCCCTCAATTATAGACCTGTATTTTGGAAAAAATAATAAAAAACTAAATGTGTAGAACACCTGGAGAGAAATGATATATCAGACAGACAGTACGGTTTTCGATCTGGAAGATCCTGTGTATCGAATTTACTCAGTTTCTATGATCGAGCCACAGAGATTTTACAGGAAAGATATGGTTAGGTTGATTGCATCTATCTGGACCTAAAAAAGGCTTTCGACAGAGTTCCACATAAGAGGTTGTTCTGGAAACTGGGAAATATTGGAGGGGTGACAGATAAGCTTTTAACATGGATGAAAAATTTTCTGACTGATAGAAAAATGAGGAGAGTAATCAGAGGCAATGTATCGGACTGGAGAAATGTCACAAGTGGAGTACCACTGGATTCAGTTCTTGCACCAGTGATGTTCATTCTCTACATAAATGATCTACTGGTTGGTATACAGAATTATATGAACATGTTTGCTGATGATGCTATGATAATTGGAAGGATAGTAAACTTAGATGATTGTCATGCCCTTCAAGATGACCTGGACAAAATAAGTACACGTAATGTATATAGAGCACCACTTGGTAAATGGAATTTAATGTGAATAAATGACATGTTACGGAATGTGGAATAGGAGAACAGACGCCACACAACCTATAAATTATGTGAGAAATCTTTAAAGAATTCTGATAAAGAAAGAGATCTAGGGGTGGTTTTAGATAGAAAACTATCACCTGAGGACCACATACAGAACGTTGTGAGAGGAGCCTATGCCACGCTTTTTAACCTCAGAATTGCTTTTAAATACATGGATGGCGAAATACTAAAGAAATTGTTCACGACTTTTGTTAGGCCAAAGCTAGAATATGCAGCGGTTGTGTGGTGCCCATATCTTACGAAGCACATCAACAAACTGGAAAAGGTGCAAAGACATGCTCCCAGAACTGAAGGGCAAGAGCTATGAGGAGAGGTTAGAGGCATTAAATATGCCAAAACTAGAAGACAGAAGAAAAAGAGGTGATATGATCACTATGTACAAAATAGCAACAGGAATTGATAAAATTGATAGGGAAGATTTCCTGAGACCTGGAACTTCAAGAACAAGAGGTCATAGATTTAAACCAGCTAAACACAGATACCGAAGATATATAAGAAAATTCACTTTCACATAGTGGTAGACGGTTGGAACAAGTTAAGTGAGGTGGTGGTGGAGGCCAAAACCCTCAGTAGCTTCAAAGAGTTTTATGACAAAGAGTGCTGGGTAGACGCTCTCATCCTATAGCTACACTGAGGTAATTACACCTAGGAAATTACACTGAACGAACCTTTAGAACATTTTTCCTTTTTTCAAATTTGTTCATTTTTTTTTTGCTTTTTTATTTGTTTTTTTAAAGAACATGGAGCAGCCTACCTGGCATACACTGAACAAACCTTTTTGACATTTGTTCTTCAATTTTTTCATTTTTTTTTTGTTTATTCTACAAAAAAAAAAATCAATGCTTTGCAACATCACAGCAGTCATCCCTTTACATTCCAGCATCATTAGCATTTTTAAACAAAAAAAATTAGTTACATTGTTGGAGGCGTCCGAGAATGTGCGAGAAGCAGCGGGAACGCACCAAGTGGTTTTCTCGTTAATCAAACGAGCGCTCTCCAAGCGAGACAAATTATCAGCTCAGCGCTCGTTATTCAAAATGCTCGTAAATTGAGGCGCTCGTCACCCGAGGTTCCACAGTATTGTATACAACTTTGTATATAATCTCTCTTTCCAGTGACTTTCACCCAGTTTATTATTCTTATATGATTATGATTATGCTTTTTATGATTATGGTTTCATAGCAAAAATAACAAGTGTACACAAATATACTAGTTGGCAACTCACCGTTGTTGCAACATTTTATTGCTTCTAAAAAATTGATAAAATACTTTAAAGCTGGCCGATTTCTATAAAAAAATATGAATAAAAAATCGCTAATAATCTAGGCTCTAAAATTACCACATAAAAACAATTGATGAATTGAAAAAAATGGCAAATGATCCAAGTCCCATAATTTCTATATACTATATCACCCGGCTTTTTTTTATTTTTTAAGGGGCCGAAGTAAGTTTACTCTTTAACATTTTTATATTTACATTTTTTCCACATTGAGCCTTAAAACGTAAGCAAGGTTATTAGATATACTGTAGTTACAAAAAAAATTATTTAAGAAATCTTTCTTCTTTTGCACCATTGTTAAAACCTAACAAAGCTCTAAATATTGTACACAAAACAAAACACTAATTTATGGTTCCTAGTTATAAAAAAATAATAAATTTATTTACAAAATCCCATTAAAAAACCTTTCAGAATATTCTCGATATGATTTGTAAAGCCTGCTGATTTGTGTGAAAATTTCATCAAAATCAAATGAAAACTGAGATTTTATTGAGAATCCTAAATATTGTTCTTTAAGACCAATTTTCCCACCAAATATACAGCATCACAAATCTTGAGCCATGTAGCTTTAATTACTGCATTTAACTATCTTCAAGATCTTATTTTGTACAGGTATATACTTTCCAGTTGTTTGTATTTAATTAATCTCATTTGGTTTCCATGGCAAAGATAAAATAATTAATAGCTGGCAATTTTCCATTATTGCCAAATTTGTTTGCAATAAAAAATTAATAATAAAATACTTAGACTGGACTGATTTCTTTCAACTAAAGCTCATAATGTAGCCAATAACCAGGCTTTATAATGTCAATAATTATTAAAAAAGAAAATGTTATTTTTGGACCTTAAAGCAATTATCTGTAGTGTGGAAATTAAAACAGCTGCTACCTAAAATATTTATTTAAGAACAGAAGCATGCAAAGAATGCATGTGATAGTTCAGTGTACTCTTGCGTGATGTTTTAAAATTACAGTACTGGCAAAGAAAGGGCTTTTCGCCCGTGTGTATCATAACGTGTCTCGTCAGCGTTCCCCGGTGGTTAAACAACCGGCCGCAGAACACGCACTCGTATTGCCGTTCGCCTGCGCTCTGTGTTCTTTGAGCGTCATAGCGAAGGTCGATGTCGGGCACCCCACTAAAGCCTTGACTAGATATTTGCCGATTTTCAGCGCCCGGTCCCTCCACCAAGTGGATCAAGGATGGTATCGGGTCCTGCAAACAGAGAAACACCCAACTACAATTCGGCCATACAGAGATGTCAGTTTTGTAAACAAACTCTACAGGTGTGTGTGTGTGTGTGTGTGTTTGTGTATACAAGTGTATGCTCACCCAGCCTTGTGTCATGAGGACATGAACCTAGTTCTCACCAACATAGGGATAAGAATGGAAGGAGCACTGTACTGTTACGCCTAATTATTTAAAAACAAAAAACAAAAAAACTATCCACCATCAGTCCTTATTCATAAATATCTGCACAAATCCAAATATTGTAGTTATTCAGCAAATTTTTCAGAGCAATTCATATATTGAATCATTCAAAATACGAAACAGCAATAAGCATTACAACAGCAACAATCATGACACACTTCATTACTAAACCCCAATATATACAGAGGTATGTACAGTATACATTAAGTCTTATCATGGATCACAGCCAAAACACCTGACAGTTCCACTGACACATCACACAAGTGGCCACACAGCTGCCAACACGTCAAGCAAGAAGCAGTCAATTGTACTTCAACCAAGCATCAAAACCAGCTACCCTGAACAACTAAGCATCCAGGTCAGTTACCTGGGGTAACCAACCATCCAGACCAGTCACCTGAGACAACCAACCATCCAGACCAGTCACCTGAGACAACTAACCATCCAGACCCGTTACCTGAGACAACTAATCATCCAGACCAGTCACCTGAGACAACCAACCATCCAGACCAGTCACCTGAGACAACTAACCATCCAGACCAGTCACCTGAGACAACTAACCATCCAGACCCGTTACCTGAGACAACTAACCATCCAGACCCGTTACCTGAGACAACTAACCATCCAGACCAGTCACCTGAGACAACTAACCATCCAGACCAGTTACCTGAGACAACTAACCATCCAGGTCAGTTACCTGAGACAACTAACCATCCAGACCCGTTACCTGAGACAACTAACCATCCAGACCCGTTACCTGAGACAACTAACCATCCAGACCAGTCACCTGAGACAACTAACCATCCAGACCAGTTACCTGAGACAACTAACCATCCAGACCAGTTACCTGAGACAACCAACCCTCCAGGTCAGTTACCTGAGACAACTAACCATCCAGACCAGTCACCTGAGACAACCAACCATCCAGACCAGTTACCTGAGACAACTAACCATCCAGACCAGTCACCTGAGACAACTAACCATCCAGACCAGTCACCTGAGACAACTAACCATCCAGACCAGTCACCTGAGACAACTAACCATCCAGACCAGTCACCCGAGACAACTAACCATCCAGCCCAGTTACCTGGTGAACACAATATCGTCAAGTAACAATAACTCAACAAAGACAGTCGCCCTCAGTGAGTTAATTCACTGCTACAGCTTTGTTTGGCCAGCACTGCCCACAGGGATGTTATCACACTATCAAGCCATATAGTATTACACAACTGGTCACTCAATTTCCAGTCAGTGCACCACACAATTGGTGGGTTAGTTGCCATGCAGTCAGATAGCAAATGAAATATCTGGCCAGTCAGACGGAACACCAAACACTGGCCAGTCGGACGGAACACCAAGCACTGGCCAGTCAGACGGAACACCAAACACTGGCCAGTCGGACGGAACACCAAACACTGGCCAATCGGACGGAACACCAAACACTGGCCAGTCGGACGTAACACCAAACACTGGCCAGTCGGACAGAACACCAAACACTGGCCAGTCGGACGGAACACCAAACACTGGCCAGTCGGACGGAACACCAAACACTGGCCAGTCGGACAGAACAATAAGCGGTGGGCCCAAAAGGATGCAGAGGCTAACTCAATATGCTGTAGCCAAAGCCTTTAATGGAATTGCTGCACAGAATTGTTGATCATTCAGAGTATTAACATGTGTTGCACTTCATAGTGTACACACAACTTGTCAGAGAGCATACAGTATTAGGCTCTAATGTCTGTATACAAAACTTTACAGTATGCATACCGTATTAGGCTTTACAGTGTATATACTAGTACATTAGGTTTACATTATGTGTACATTATTACATTTTAACAGTAAGGGGACAGTGTAAGGTTTGTTGATATTTTTAAGTCAGATTAGGGCAAGGTTACTTTAAGCTTAACAGAGTTAGCATAAATGGAGTCAAGTGCTAGTCAAAGACTTTAACATGTAGTGCCCTGGGCACTTGTCCTCCTGGCACCTCTGTTATTTACATAACACACACAAGAATAAAGGAAACTGCAAAAGGCTTATTGGGCAATACAAGGCAGCTCCTATTTTTATCCACCCAAACTAACACGAGTGTGTGTCTAACCGACACTTGAAACAATCCCGTCATTCCACGTCAATTGTGTCGTTCAGTAATTTGTTCAATAAAATAATAAACCTTTTTCCAAGCCAGCATCTACCCAGATACTGGTTTGAATCTTCTCCAATTTACATCCATTGTTTAATGTTGTCTCATGTTTATATATAGTACTTAAAACCTTATTTATATCCCCTTTATCATACCCTCTTACCCATTTAAATGCCTCAGTCATGTCACACGTTACTACTTCTCTTTCTGCCCGACCCCTTGGACTGGACGGTAGAGCGACGGTCACACTTCATGCAGGTCGACCGTCCAAGTGGCTGGGCACAGTTCCTTTCTCCCCATCCTTTCCAACTGCTATTATAGTCAAAATGACCTAGAGCTTATTCTTGATAATTATCTTACCTTACTTCTCTTTCTGGACAATGTAAGTGATACTTTTGCAATCTCTCCACGAGAGATTTTATTCCTGGGATTACTTGTCAGCCTTTACTGTGTGCATTCAACTGAATGTGTATCTATTCTACAACATATTATGGAGACAAAAACTGAACAGCGGCCCTAACAACAACATAAGCAATTTACAATCCATTTAAATCAATATAAATTTACAAATATATTTACTAAAAATATGAACAATTTAGGCAAGACGAAATAGTAACAAGCAAATTGGCAGCAGACATTATTATAGCTCAAAAATATATTTGGAAGGATTCTAATAGAGTCTATTACATGACTCGATAATGGTCCAGGATGGACAGAAATGTTGGCGTTTCTCCATTTTGTTATGTGTGACTTGGTCATCGTATTATCAGCCACATTATTGTTGGTAAGGGTGGGGGTGTACTCACCTAGTTGTACTCACCTAGTTGTGCTTGCGGGGGTTGAGCTCTGGCTCTTTGGTCCCGCCTCTCAACCGTCAATCAACAGGTGTACAGTTTCCTGAGCCTAATGGGCTCTATCATATCTACACTTGAAACTGTGTATGGAGTCAGCCTCCACCACATCGCTTCCTAATGCATTCCATTTGTCAACCACTCTGACACTAAAAAAGTTCTTTCTAATATCTCTGTGGCTCATTTGGGCACTCAGTTTCCACCTGTGTCCCCTAGTGTGTGTGCCCCTTGTGTTAAACAGCCTGTCTTTATCAACCCTGTCGTGAAGGTGACTATCAACCCTGAAGGTGTGGACCTTCCCCTGTGCCTACTCCCACTGTGTACCAGTTTTCAGGATGCCATGCAGCTTTATTTCATGTCAATAGCCATAACTTTTGTCTGCCCAGTCTGTCTATTCAATTTTTTTTTTACATCTCTTCCCATGTAAGTACAGTACTACTTTGTATCATCAGTGGCTTTTGTTAGCATCTTGCTCCCCACCCCACCCTTGTTTGTGCTGTTTGTGGGTTCAGAGTTTTTCTTAGGGTTGGGGCATTGGTCTGCTACCCGTGTTTCTGTGGTGTGCCCCACTACCGCTTCCTCCTCCTCCTCCTCCTTTGGGGCATCACACCCCACTACCGCTTCCTCCTCCTCCTCCTTTGGGGCATCACACCCCACTACCGCTTCCTCCTCCTCCTCCTCCTTTGGGGCATCACACCCCACTACCGCTTCCTCCTCCTCCTCCTCCTTTGGGGCATCACACCCCACTACCGCTTCCTCCTCCTCCTCCTCCTTTGGGGCATCACACCCCACTACCGCTTCCTCCTCCTCCTCCTCCTCCTTTGGGGCATCACACCCCACTACCGCTTCCTCCTCCTCCTCCTCCTTTGGGGCATCACACCCCACTACCGCTTCCTCCTCCTCCTCCTCCTTTGGGGCATCACACCCCACTACCGCTTCCTCCTCCTCCTCCTCCTNCATTATCTCACCTAGTTGTACTCACCTAGTTGTGCTTGCGGGGTTGAGCTCTGGCTCTTTGGTCCCGCCTCTCAACGTCAATCAACAGGTGTACAGTTTCCTGAGCCTAATGGGCTCTATCATATCTACATTTGAAACTGTGTATGGAGTCAGCCTCCACCACATCACTGCCTAATGCATTCCATTTGTCAACCACTCTGACACTAAAAAAGTTCTTTCTAATATCTCTGTGGCTCATTTGGGCACTCAGCTTCCACCTGTGTCCCCTAGTGCGTGTGCCCCTTGTGTTAAACAGCCTGTCTTTATCAACCCTGTCGATTCCCCTGAGAATTTTGAATGTGGTGATCATGTCCCCCCTAACTCTTCTGTCTTCCAACGAAGTGAGGTTTAATTCCTGCAGTCGCTCCTCGTAGCTCATACCTCTCAGCTCGGGTACTAGTCTGGTGGCAAACCTTTGAACCTTTTCCAGTTTAGTCTTATGCTTGACTAGGTAGGGACTCCATGCTGGAGCCGCATACTCCAGGATTGGTCTGACATATGTGGTATATAATGTTCTGAAAGATTCCTTACACAAGTTTCTAAAGGCCGTTCTTATGTTAGCCAACCTGGCATATGCTGCTGATGTTATCCTCTTGATATGAGCTTCAGGGGACAGGTCTGGCGTGATATCAACCCCCAGGTCTTTCTCTCTCTCTGACTCTTGAAGTATTTCATCTCCCAAATGATACCTTGAATCTGGTCTCCTGCTTCCTACCCCTATCTTCATTACATTACATTTGCTTGGGTTAAACTCTAACAGCCATTTGTTCGACCATTCCTGCAGCTTGTCCAGGTCTTCTTGAAGTCTCAAGCTGTCCTCCTCTGTCTTAATCCTTCTCATAATTTTGGCGTCGTCAGCAAACATTGAGAGGAATGAGTCTATACCCTCTGGGAGATCATTTACGTATATCAGAAACAGGATAGGTCCAAGTACAGAGCCCTGTGGGACTCCACTGGTGACTTCACGCCAGTCTGAGGTCTCACCCCTCACTGTAACTCTCTGTTTCCTATTGCTTAGGTACTCCCTTATCCACTGGAGCGCCCTACCTGTTACTCCTGCCTGTTCCTCCAGCTTATGCATCAACCTTTTATGGGGTACTGTGTCAAAGGCTTTCCGACAGTCCAAAAAAATGCAGTCCGCCCACCCTTCTCTTTCTTGCTTAATTCTTGTCACCTGATCGTAGAATTCTATCAATCCTGTAAGGCAAGATTTACCCTCCCTGAACCCATGTTGATGGGTTGTCACGAAGTCTCTTCTCTCCAGATGTGTTACTAGTGGGCTGGACCTGGTGATCGTGAGGACTCCGGCAGTCATCCCCACAAACTGGCCACGACTCTTCCTAAAAAGTAACCAAACGTCTCCTCCTGACTGGGATTCAAACTCTGGACAATGAGTTTGGAGCTGAAAACAACGTAGCGAGCCAAAATTATATATTGATTAAAAACACAACCTGGCCATGACTTCCTAAATTAATATACAGTGGGCTGGACTTGGTGACCGTGAGAACTCCGGGGGTCGTCCCGACAACCTGGCCACGACTCTTCCTTAGTGACCTCACAACACCCCCACACTTGTCAATGGTAGCACGTACTTCCCCGCCATGTTTACAGTGGTGCTCTAGTATAGTGACCTCACAACACCCCCACACTTGTCAATGGTAGCACGTACTTCCCCGCCATGTTTACAGTGGTGCTCTAGTATAGTGACCTCACAACACCCCCACACTTGTCAATGGTAGCACGTACTTCCCCGCCATGTTTACAGTGGTGCTCTAGTATAGTGACCTCACAACACCCCCACACTTGTCAATGGTAGCACGTACTTCCCCGCCATGTTTACAGTGGTGCTCTAGTATAGTGACCTCACAACACCCCCACACTTGTCAATGGTAGCATGTACTTCCCCGCCATGTTTACAGTGGTGCTCTAGTATAGTGACCTCACAACACCCCCACACTTGTCAATGGTAGCATGTACTTCCGGTCGTGTAAATAGCAGTACATGAGGGAGGAACCATGTAAATAGTAAGTGCACATACTCAAGGACACAAGAATTATTATAGATAGGAAATTCACCTTGACTAGTTTACAGAATATATATATACAGGTAAGCAGAATAACCACATGTGAAAAATAGAAAATGCTATTAAAAATAGCATTTTCTATTGAAAATGCTATTAGCATTTTCTATTTTTCACATGTGGTTATTCTGCATACTTGGATCAGTGTTGCATATACAGGTAATATATATTTATTATTCACTGTTAAGCGATATTAAATGCTTAACAAAAATTAATATTTTAATTTATTTTGCAGCTAATAACCAAAATAAAAATAACCTCAGTTACCTCACCTCAGGTAATTGACAGTTAGTCAAATGAACTGACTTCAATTATGGGATTTTTGGCCAAGTCTTTGAAATTTGAATTTTCCAGCCAAATTCCTAAATAGTATTACAGTACTTCTCTTTATTTACATAACTATATACAGTATATTCTATCCAATGAATTGTATTCCAATTTATCTAGATATGGTAATATTTATATAGTAAAAAATAATAATTATAATAAATTACTTGGCAATGCCCCAGTGTTGGTGTAGTGTTGAGCACTGTCAGAAGCGACACAACAAATGTGTTGATTTTAATGATTTCTTTCACACGAGGTGTAGCAACTACAACAGATGGTCACGATAATGTGGCTGATGATACCATCCACACCGGTAGCACAACCACACATCAGAAAATGGAGAAATGACAATGTTTCGGTCTGTCCTGGACCATTATCAAGTCACACGATCACACGACTTGAAAATGGTCCGGGACAGACCGAAATGTCGTCGTTTCAGCACTTCGTGATGTGTGGTTGCTTATCACTACAACAGAAATTCTCTAGCAGCTACTTACTCCACATTCCCAGAAATCACAGAAGTTACAAATGAGATTCACACATTTCCAGAATTGAGCTGTTCCCAACAACTAATCAACAAGCAGCTTTGGTCCAAACCGAGTGAGGTGTACAGGCATACAAGGCCATCTGACCACAGCATTAAGATCATTTTCACAACAGATTAGCCAGTAGCTGCAGCATCACATTTATCAGCCTCAGTTCTTGCTGTTGCACCAAACAGACTTAGCCATAGCCATCAGCTGTGATAGTTCCAGTTGCCCACCACCACTCCAGGGCCACACTCTACAACTCATCATAACGTTGCCCACCACCACTCCAGGGCCACACTCTACAACTCATCATAACGTTGCCCACCACCACTCCAGGGCCACACTCTACAACTCATCATAACGTTGCCCACCACCACTCCAGGGCCACACTCTACAACTCATCATAACGTTGCCCACCACCACTCCAGGGCCACACTCTACAACTCATCATAACGTTGCCCACCACCACTCCAGGGCCACACTCTACAACTCACCATAACGTTGTCATGCCATAAATACTATGAGTGGTATTATTACAGGAGGACTAAGAGCCAACACCACAGTGAGAGCATTAACAACCAGAGGATGGGTTGCACCAAGAGCCAACACCACAGTGAGAGCATTAACAACCAGAGGATGGGTTGTACCAAGAGCCAACACCACAGTGAGAGCATTAACAACCAGAGGATGGGTTGCACCAAGAGCCAACACCACAGTGAGAGCATTAACAACCAGAGGATGGGTTGCACCAAGAGCCAACACCACAGTGAGAGCATTAACAACCAGAGGATGGGTTGTACTAAGAGCCAACACCACAGTGAGAGCATTAACAACCAGAGGATGGGTTGTACCAAGAGCCAACACCACAGTGAGAGCATTAACAACCAGAGGATGGGTTGTACCAAGAGCCAACACCACAGTGAGAGCATTAACAACCAGAGGATGGGTTGCACCAAGAGCCAACACCACAGTGAGAGCATTAACAACCAGAGGATGGGTTGTACTAAGAGCCAACACCACAGTGAGAGCATTAACAACCAGAGGATGGGTTGTACCAAGAGCCAACACCACAGTGAGAGCATTAACAACCAGAGGATGGGTTGTACCAAGAGCCAACAACACAGTGAGAGCATTAACAACCAGAGGATGGGTTGTACCAAGAGCCAACACCACAGTGAGAGCATTAACAACCAGAGGATGGGTTGTACTAAGAGCCAACAACACAGTGAGAGCATTAACAACCAGAGGATGGGTTGTACCAAGAGCCAACACCACAGTGAGAGCATTAACAACCAGAGGATGGGTTGCACCAAGAGCCAACACCACAGTGAGAGCATTAACAACCAGAGGATGGGTTGTACTAAGAGCCAACACCACAGTGAGAGCATTAACAACCAGAGGATGGGTTGCACCAAGAGCCAACACCACAGTGAGAGCATTAACAACCAGAGGATGGGTTGTACTAAGAGCCAACACCACAGTGAGAGCATTAACAACCAGAGGATGGGTTGCACCAAGAGCCAACACCACAGTGAGAGCATTAACAACCAGAGGATGGGTTGCACCAAGAGCCAACACCACAGTGAGAGCATTAACAACCAGAGGATGGGTTGTACCAAGAACCAACACCACAGTGAGAGCATTAACAACCAGAGGATGGGTTGCACTAAGAGCCAACAACACAGTGAGAGCATTAACAACCAGAGGATGGGTTGTACCAAGAGCCAACACCACAGTGAGAGCATTAACAACCAGAGGATGGGTTGTACCAAGAGCCAACACCACAGTGAGAGCATTAACAACCAGAGGATGGGTTGTACTAAGAGCCAACACCACAGTGAGAGCATTAACAACCAGAGGATGGGTTGTACCAAGAACCAACACCACAGTGAGAGCATTAACAACCAGAGGATGGGTTGCACCAAGAGCCAACACCACAGTGAGAGCATTAACAACCAGAGGATGGGTTGTACCAAGAGCCAACACCACAGTGAGAGCATTAACAACCAGAGGATGGGTTGTACCAAGAGCCAACACCACAGTGAGAGCATTAACAACCAGAGGATGGGCTGCACTAAGAGCCAACACCACAGTGAGAGCATTAACAACCAGAGGATGGGCTGCACTAAGAGCCAACACCACAGTGAGAGCATTAACAACCAGAGGATGGGTTGCACTAACAGCCAACAACACTGTGAGAGCATTAACAACCAGAGGATGGGTTGCACCAAGAGCCAACACCACAGTGAGAGCATTAACAACCAGAGGATGGGTTGCACCGAGAGCCAACAACACTGTGAGAGCATTAACAACCAGAGGATGGGTTGCACTAAGAGCCAACAACACAGTGAGAGCATTAACAACCAGAGGATGGGTTGCACTAACAGCCAACAACACTGTGAGAGCATTAACAACCAGAGGATGGGTTGTACTAAGAGCCAACAACACAGTGAGAGCATTAACAACCAGAGGATGGGTTGTACTAAGAGCCAACAACACAGTGAGAGCATTAACAACCAGAGGATGGGTTGTACCAAGAGCCAACAACACAGTGAGAGCATTAACAACCAGAGGATGGGTTGTACTAAGAGCCAACAACACAGTGAGAGCATTAACAACCAGAGGATGGGTTGTACTAAGAGCCAACAACACAGTGAGAGCATTAACAACCAGAGGATGGGTTGTACTAAGAGCCAACAACACAGTGAGAGCATTAACAACCAGAGGATGGGTTGTACTAAGAGCCAACAACACAGTGAGAGCATTAACAACCAGAGGATGGGTTGTACTAAGAGCCAACAACACAGTGAGAGCATTAACAACCAGAGGATGGGTTGTACTAAGAGCCAACAACACAGTGAGAGCATTAACAACCAGAGGATGGGTTGTACCAAGAGCCAACAACACAGTGAGAGCATTAACAACCAGAGGATGGGTTGTACTAAGAACCAACACCACAGTGAGAGCATTAACAACCAGAGGATGGGTTGTACCAAGAGCCAACACCACAGTGAGAGCATTAACAACCAGAGGATGGGTTGTACCAAGAGCCAACACCACAGTGAGAGCATTAACAACCAGAGGATGGGTTGTACCAAGAACCAACACCACAGTGAGAGCATTAACAACCAGAGGATGGGTTGTACCAAGAGCCAACACCACAGTGAGAGCATTAACAACCAGAGGATGGGCTGCACTAAGAGCCAACACCACAGTGAGAGCATTAACAACCCAAGATACTACATGCTGCTAAGAGCCACTAAGATACACTGGGTGTCACTTGAAGTGTTTTACCAGCTATCCTCCAACGTAACCTTTACAATGTTTTCTTTCTAAAATGACCTTTTATGGATACTCTTCCCAATGCTTTAGAAATGGTCATTAATATATTGAGTTATAGATATGTATTGTAAAACTTTATTATCACAAGAGGTTCCTAATTCCCCACTTAACACGCCAAGTGCAACATTAAGAACTCAAATTCTTTAATCGCTTTCGCATTAAGGAGCCCAAATCATCCTTACTCTAATACACTACTTTCAAGTTGATATTTCTTTGATATAAGTCTTAAAACATAAGCATAAGTTACTAAAAACTAGATTTAAAAAAAAATAAAAACTAACAAATATTTTGGTTTGTCTTCTATATCTATTTCAGATTTTACAATTTTACAGCAGTCATTTTGATGACATCCCCGGAGACCCAGTCATTTTGATGACATCCCCGGAGACCCAGTCAAACTGATGACATCCCCGGAGACCCAGTCATTTTGATGACATCTCCGGAGACCCAGTCATTTTGATGACATCCCCGGAGACCCAGTCAAACTGATGACATCCCCGGAGACCCAGTCAAACTGATGACATCTCCGGAGACCCAGTCATTTTGATGACATCTCCGGAGACCCAGTCATTTTGATGACATCTCCGGAGACCCAGTCATTTTGATGACATCTCCGGAGACCCAGTCATTTTGATGACATCTCCGGAGACCCAGTCATTTTGATGACATCTCCGGAGACCCAGTCAAACTGATGACATCCCCGGAGACCCAGTCATTTTGATGACATCCCCGGAGACCCAGTCAAACTGATGACATCCCCGGAGACCCAGTCATTTTGATGACATCCCCGGAGACCCAGTCATTTTGATGACATCCCCGGAGACCCAGTCAAACTGATGACATCCCCGGAGACCCAGTCAAACTGATGACATCTCCGGAGACCCAGTCATTTTGATGACATCTCCGGAGACCCAGTCATTTTGATGACATCCCCGGAGACCCAGTCAAACTGATGACATCTCCGGAGACCCAGTCATTTTGATGACATCTCCGGAGACCCAGTCATTTTGATGACATCTCCGGAGACCCAGTCATTTTGATGACATCCCCGGAGACCCAGTCATTTTGATGACATCCCCGGAGACCCAGTCATTTTGATGACATCCCCGGAGACCCAGTCATTTTGATGACATCCCCGGAGACCCAGTTATTTTGATGACATCTCCGGAGACCCAGTCATTTTGATGACATCCCCGGAGACCCAGTCATTTTGATGACATCTCCGGAGACCCAGTCATTTTGATGACATCTCCGGAGACCCAGTCATTTTGATGACATCTCCGGAGACCCAGTCATTTTGATGACATCCCCGGAGACCCAGTCATTTTGATGACATCCCCAGAGACCCAGTCAAACTGATGACATCTCCGGAGACCCAGTCATTTTGATGACATCTCCGGAGACCCAGTCATTTTGATGACATCTCCGGAGACCCAGTCATTTTGATGACATCCCTGGAGAGATCCAGTCAAACTGTTGACATCACTGGAGAGATCCAGTCAAACTGATGACATCACTGGAGAGACCCAGTCAAACTGATGACATCACTGGAGAGATCCAGTCAAACTGATGACATCCCCGGAGACCCAGTCAAACTGATGACATCACTAGAGAGACCCAGTCAAACTGATGACATCACCAGAGAGACCCAGTCAAACTGATGACATCACTAGAGAGATCCAGTCAAACTGATGACATCCTCGGAGACCCAGTCAAACTGATGACATCACTAGAGAGACCCAGTCAAACTGATGACATCACCAGAGAGACCCAGTCAAACTGATGACATCACTAGAGAGATCCAGTCAAACTGATGACATCCTCGGAGACCCAGTCAAACTGATGACATCACTAGAGAGACCCAGTCAAACTGATGACATCACCAGAGAGACCCAGTCAAACTGATGACATCACTAGAGAGATCCAGTCAAACTGATGACATCCCGGAGAGACCCAGTCAAACTGATGACATCACTAGAGAGACCCAGTCAAACTGATGACATCACTAGAGAGACCCAGTCAAACTGATGACATCACTAGAGAGACCCAGTCAAACTGATGACATCACTAGAGAGACCCAGTCAAACTAATGACATCACTAGAGAGACCCAGTCAAACTGATGACATCACTAGAGACCCAGTCAAACTGATGACATCTCCGGAGACCCAGTCAAACTGATGACATCACTAGAGAGACCCAGTCAAACTGTTGACATCACTGGAGAGACCCAGTCAAACTGTTGACATCCCCGGAGACCCAGTCAAACTGATGACATCACCAGAGAGACCCAGTCAAACTGATGACATCACTAGAGAGATCCAGTCAAACTGATGACATCTCCGGAGACCCAGTCAAACTGATGACATCACTAGAGAGATCCAGTCAAACTGATGACATCTCCGGAGACCCAGTCAAACTGATGACATCACTAGAGAGATCCAGTCAAACTGATGACATCTCCGGAGACCCAGTCAAACTGATGACATCACTAGAGAGATCCAGTCAAACTGATGATATCTCCAGAGACCCAGTCAAACTGATGACATCACTAGAGAGATCCAGTCAAACTGATGACATCTCCGGAGACCCAGTCAAACTGATGACATCACTAGAGAGATCCAGTCAAACTGATGACATCTCCGGAGACCCAGTCAAACTGATGACATCACTAGAGAGATCCAGTCAAACTGATGACATCTCCGGAGACCCAGTCAAACTGATGACATCACTAGAGATCCAGTCAAACTGATGACATCTCCGGAGACCCAGTCAAACTGATGACATCACTAGAGAGATCCAGTCAAACTGATGACATCTCCAGAGACCCAGTCAAACTGATGACATCACTAGAGAGATCCAGTCAAACTGATGACATCTCCAGAGACCCAGTCAAACTGATGACATCACTAGAGAGATCCAGTCAAACTGATGACATCACTAGAGAGATCCAGTCAAACTGATGACATCTCCGGAGACCCAGTCAAACTGATGACATCACTAGAGAGATCCAGTCAAACTGATGACATCTCCGGAGACCCAGTCAAACTGATGACATCACTAGAGAGATCCAGTCAAACTGTTGACATCTCCGGAGATCCAATCAAACTGATGACATCTCCGGAGATCCAGTCAAATTATATTTCTGTTGCAGGAAAATTCTAATTTATATTTTCTAATAATATCATGATTCTGGAGTTTGATTTTCTTTAACCAAAAACAATCTTCACAAAAAAAAGTTTTTCAATCAATGCTTTGGCAGAAATGTAAAGCTCAGAAATGTGTATTTTGTGAAAATTTTGTGAAAACTCTGAAGCTGAAACAAAAATAGCCTGAAAGTTTGTGTTTTGAGATTGGAATTTCCCACCAAAAATACTGTACAGTCATAAATCTTTAACAATATACTGTATAATTAACTGTACAACTTTATAGTGTATATACAGGTCAAATACATAAAATATATACATGTGTATATACAGGTTTCTGTACATAAAAAACTAAGACAGGATCAGATAACTGATAACGTCGAAGAGATGAGTAGTATTTTTAATATTTTATCTCTGTATTTACTAAAGAGGAACTTAATTCAGCCGAACAAGTCTATGTGGGTGGGGAAGGAGACAGGTTGACTAGTTTAATAGTTACCAGGGAGGATGTTATTAAACAAATAGTGAAACTCAAGCCAAACAAATCTTCAGGGCCAGACAAGTGTTTGCCAGGGTGCTTAAAGAATGCAGAGAGGAGCTTTGTGAGCCAATGTCTACCATATTTAATAAATCATAGGAGTCAGGCAGAGTGCCAGAGTCGTGGAAGGTCACTAATGTGGTTCCAATTTTCAAGAAAGGAGATAGATCACTTGCGTTAAACTATCGGTCAATTAGCTTAACATCTATTGTGGGAAAGTTCCTTGAATCGATAATTGCAAATACCATTCGTCTTCATATTGAAAAAATAAATTAATAAATGATTCACAACATGGTTTTACAAATGGCCGTTCGTGTTTAACAAATTTGTTATCATCTTATTCCAGCATAGTTGAGGCAGTTGATAGAGGTAAGGTTGGTGATGTTGTGTACCTTGACTTTAGCAAAGCTTTTGATACAGTGCCACATGAAAGACTGATTAAAAAGATAAAGGCTCATGGTATTGGATGTGCTGTATTTAGTTGGATTAGGCTATTGCTATACCAATATAGCTAAATCTAAGTATGGCTTAGATTTTCTAGAATTGATTGACGACTGCTTCCTTGAGCAGCACATTGGGGAGCCAACACGTGAAAATGATATTTTTGGACTTAGTGTTGACAAGCAGGAAAGCAAAAATTGGTGACGTCAAAATTGGGAGTGAGCTGGGGAACAGTGATCGCAGAGAAGTTAGGCTTGGCATGGAGTGGAGTGGAGTTTTCTCCTGCAAATCTGTTCCATTCTGTGCTAAGTCTCATTTCTTTGTGATCGCTGTTCCCAAGCTTACTCCCTATTTCGGTGTCGTTGGTTTGTGCTGCCCTGTTTGTTGACACTGGGTCTGGAATGTTATTTTCACGTGTTGGTTCCTTGATGTATTGTTTGGGGGGGGGCGATCGTCAACTGAATCTAGAAAATCTTCTGCTTCATTATTCCCGATTGAAGCAGACTCCCTTTTAGATTTAGGAAAGACCTTGATAAATACTGGTTCAGTAATAGGGTTGTTGATCTGTGGAGCCAATTACTGCGTAACAAAATAGAAGTGGGGGTTTCCTTGATTGTTTCAAACGTAGGTTAGATATACATATACAGTGTATATATATATATATATATATATATATATATATATATATATATATATATATATATATATATATATATATATATATTGTGTATATATATATATATATATATATATATATATATATATATATATATATATATATATATATATATATATATATATATATATATATATATATATGAATGTGTTGACCAATCCACACACTAGAAAATGAAGGGACGATGACATTTCGGTCCATCCTGGACCATTCTCAAGTCTCAAGTTGAATGGTCCAGGACAGACCGAAACGTCGTCATCCCTTCATTTTCTTGCGTATGGATTGGTCAACATACTTCAGCCACGTTATTGTGACTCATCGCCTGCATATATATGAATGTGATTGGGTGGGTATAAATAGGATCTGCCTCGTATGGGCCAATAGGCCTTCTGCAGTTACCTTCATTCTTAAGTTCTTATATGTATTACTGTACAGTACAGTGGAACCTTGATTAACGAATTTAATCCATTCCGGCACCGAGCTCGTCGTGTGAAATGCACATCTTTCAAAACAAATTTCCCCCTTTTAAAATATTGGAAATAAAAATAATCCATTCTACTGCCGAAAAAACATCAATATATTTTATTTTTTTAAATAATGGAGCAGCCTACCTGACATACACTTAACGAACCTTTATGACACTTGTTCTTTTTTCAACTTGGTTCACTTTTTTTAATATTAATTTTTTTTATAGCAAAAGATTCGTTCAGTGAATGTCATGTAGGTTGCTCCATGTTTCTTAAAAAATAAAAAAAAATAAAAAATATATAAAAAAAACATTGAACAAATTTGAAACAAGGAAAAATGTCATAAATATTCATTCAGTGTCTGTCAGATAGGCTGCTCAATGTTTCTTAAAAAAAAAAAAGACAAATGTCATAAAGGTTCGTTCAGTGTTTGTCAGGTAGGCTGCTCCATTATGACAATCTTTCTTTATTTCAAATGTGTTCAATTTGTTTTGTATTTTTCATTTATTTATTAATAATGGAGCAGCCTATCTGGCACGAGAGGGCCAGAGACCAAAAGACACAAAAATGGAATCAATACAGGAAGAGGCCAAACCCCCAAACATACCAGCGATACAAAGATGCGAGCAACAACTACACGGCAGTGAGGAGAGAGGCAGAAAGAAATTTTTAAAAGGGATAGCGGATAAATGTAAAACAGAACCGGGCCTATTCAACAAATTCATAAACAACAAATTGCAGGTAAAGAATAATATTCAGAGGTTGAATGTGGGAAACAGATTCACAGAAAATGAAAAGGAAATGTGTTAAACATTAAACGAAAAGTTCCAAAGTGTGTTTTTACAAAATGAAATCGTCAGAGTACCAGACATAATAAGAATGCCAGAGAACAACATAGAGCGTATAGGTGTGTCTAGAGATGAAGTGGAAAATATGCTAAAGGAGCTAAGTAAGAACAAACCAGTTGGTCCAGATGGAGTTTCACTGTGGGTTCTGAGAGAATGTGCATCTGAGCACAGCATTCCACTTCACCTGATCTTTCAGGCATCCCTGTGTACAGGAGTCAAAGCAGACATGTGGAAAAAGGCTAACATAGTTCCAATTTACAAAAGTGGCAGCAGGGAAGACCCCCCCCCCCCTCAATTATAGACCTGTATTTGGAAAAAATAATAAAAAAACTAAATGTGTAGAACACCTGGAGAGAAATGATATATCAGACAGACAGTACGGTTTTCGATCTGGAAGATCCTGTGTATCGAATTTACTCAGTTTCTATGATCGAGCCACAGAGATTTTACAGGAAAGATATGGTTAGGTTGATTGCATCTATCTGGACCTAAAAAAGGCTTTCGACAGAGTTCCACATAAGAGGTTGTTCTGGAAACTGGGAAATATTGGAGGGGTGACAGATAAGCTTTTAACATGGATGAAAAATTTTCTGACTGATAGAAAAATGAGGAGAGTAATCAGAGGCAATGTATCGGACTGGAGAAATGTCACAAGTGGAGTACCACTGGATTCAGTTCTTGCACCAGTGATGTTCATTCTCTACATAAATGATCTACTGGTTGGTATACAGAATTATATGAACATGTTTGCTGATGATGCTATGATAATTGGAAGGATAGTAAACTTAGATGATTGTCATGCCCTTCAAGATGACCTGGACAAAATAAGTACACGTAATGTATATAGAGCACCACTTGGTAAATGGAATTAATGTGAATAAATGACATGTTACGGAATGTGGAATAGGAGAACAGACGCCACACAACCTATAAATTATGTGAGAAATCTTTAAAGAATTCTGATAAAGAAAGAGATCTAGGGGTGGTTTTAGATAGAAAACTATCACCTGAGGACCACATACAGAACGTTGTGAGAGGAGCCTATGCCACGCTTTTTAACCTCAGAATTGCTTTAAATACATGGATGGCGAAATACTAAAGAAATTGTTCACGACTTTTGTTAGGCCAAAGCTAGAATATGCAGCGGTTGTGTGGTGCCCATATCTACGAAGCACATCAACAAACTGGAAAAGGTGCAAAGACATGCTCCCAGAACTGAAGGGCAAGAGCTATGAGGAGAGGTTAGAGGCATAAATATGCCAAAACTAGAAGACAGAAGAAAAAGAGGTGATATGATCACTGTGTACAAAATAGCAACAGGAATTGATAAAATTGATAGGGAAGATTTCCTGAGACCTGGAACTTCAAGAACAAGAGGTCATAGATTAAACCAGCTAAACACAGATACCGAAGATATATAAGAAAATTCACTTTCACATAGTGGTAGACGGTTGGAACAAGTTAAGTGAGGTGGTGGTGGAGGCCAAAACCCTCAGTAGCTTCAAAGAGTTTTATGACAAAGAGTGCTGGGTAGACGCTCTCATCCTATAGCTACACTGAGGTAATTACACCTAGGAAATTACACTGAACGAACCTTTAGAACATTTTTCCTTTTTTCAAATTTGTTCATTTTTTTTTGCTTTTTTATTTGTTTTTTAAAGAACATGGAGCAGCCTACCTGGCATACACTGAACAAACCTTTTTGACATTTGTTCTTCAATTTTTTCATTTTTTTTTTGTTTATTCTACAAAAAAAAAAATCAATGCTTTGCAACATCACAGCAGTCATCCCTTTACATTCCAGCATCATTAGCATTTTTAAACAAAAAAAAATTACATTGTTGGAGGCGTCCGAGAATGTGCGAGAAGCAGCGGGAACGCACCAAGTGGTTTTCTCGTTAATCAAACGAGCGCTCTCCAAGCGAGACAAATTATCAGCTCAGCGCTCGTTATTCAAAATGCTCGTAAATTGAGGCGCTCGTCACCCGAGGTTCCACAGTATTGTATACAACTTTGTATATAATCTCTCTTTCCAGTGACTTTCACCCAGTTTATTATTCTTATATGATTATGATTATGCTTTTTATGATTATGGTTTCATAGCAAAAATAACAAGTGTACACAAATATACTAGTTGGCAACTCACCGTTGTTGCAACATTTATTGCTTTCTAAAAAATTGATAAAATACTTTAAAGCTGGCCGATTTCTATAAAAAAATATGAATAAAAAATCGCTAATAATCTAGGCTCTAAAATTACCACATAAAAACAATTGATGAATTGAAAAAAATGGCAAATGATCCAAGTCCCATAATTTCTATATACTATATCACCCGGCTTTTTTTTATTTTTTAAGGGGCCGAAGTAAGTTTACTCTTCAACATTTTATATTTACATTTTTTCCACATTGAGCCTTAAAACGTAAGCAAGGTTATTAGATATACTGTAGTTACAAAAAAAATTATTTAAGAAATCTTCTTCTTTTGCACCATTGTTAAAACCTAACAAAGCTCTAAATATTGTACACAAAACAAAACACTAATTTATGGTTCCTAGTTATAAANGTGTCTGTTGATAATGCCACTTAGTGCTCAAAAGCCTTGGCATCTTATATTACAGAGTTGCTCTAATATAATTACCTGGGTGTAATTACTAAGTGTAGTTACAGGATGAGAGCTACGCTCGTGGTGTCCCGGCTTCCACTACTCTGTCATATAACGCTTTGAAACAAATTAATATACAGTGGGCTGGACCTGGTGATCGTGAGGACTCCGGCAGTCATCCCCCACAAACTGGCCACGACTCTTCCTAAAAAGTAACCAAACGTCTCCTCCTGACTGGGATTCAAACTCTGGACAATGAGTTTGGAGCTGAAAACAACGTAGCGAGCCAAAATTATATATTGATTAAAAACACAACCTGGCCATGACTTCCTAAATTAATATACAGTGGGCTGGACTTGGTGACCGTGAGAACTCCGTGGGTCGTCCCGACAACCTGGCCACGACTCTTCCTTAGTGACCTCACAACACCCCCACACTTGTCAATGGTAGCACGTACTCCCCACCATGTTTACAGTGGTGCTCTAGTATAGTGACCTCACAACACCCCCACACTTGTCAATGGTAGCACGTACTTCCCCGCCATGTTTACAGTGGTGCTCTAGTATAGTGACCTCACAACACCCCACACTTGTCAATGGTAGCACGTACTTCCCCGCCATGTTTACAGTGGTGCTCTAGTATAGTGACCTCACAACACCCCCACACTTGTCAATGGTAGCACGTACTTCCCCGCCATGTTTACAGTGGTGCTCTAGTATAGTGACCTCACAACACCCCACACTTGTCAATGGTAGCACGTACTTCCCCGCCATGTTTACAGTGGTGCTCTAGTATAGTGACCTCACAACACCCCCACACTTGTCAATGGTAGCACGTACTCCCCGCCATGTTTACAGTGGTGCTCTAGTATAGTGACCTCACAACACCCCCACACTTGTCAATGGTAGCACGTACTTCCCCGCCATGTTTACAGTGGTGCTCTAGTATAGTGACCTCACAACACCCCCACACTTGTCAATGGTAGCACGTACTTCCCCGCCATGTTTACAGTGGTGCTCTAGTATAGTGACCTCACAACACCCCCACACTTGTCAATGGTAGCATGTACTTCCCCGCCATGTTTACAGTGGTGCTCTAGTATAGTGACCTCACAACACCCCCACACTTGTCAATGGTAGCACGTACTTCCCCGCCATGTTTACAGTGGTGCTCTAGTATAGTGACCTCACAACACCCCCACACTTGTCAATGGTAGCACGTACTTCCCCGCCATGTTTACAGTGGTGCTCTAGTATAGTGACCTCACAACACCCCCACACTTGTCAATGGTAGCACGTACTTCCCCGCCATGTTTACAGTGGTGCTCTAGTATAGTGACCTCACAACACCCCCACACTTGTCAATGGTAGCATGTACTTCCGGTCGTGTAAATAGCAGTACATGAGGGAGGAAACCATGTAAATAGTAAGTGCACATACTCAAGGACACAAGAATTATTATAGATAGGAAATTCACCTTGACTAGTTTACAGAAATATATATATACAGGTAAGCAGAATAACCACATGTGAAAAATAGAAAATGCTATTAAAAATAGCATTTTCTATTGAAAATGCTATTAGCATTTTCTATTTTTCACATGTGGTTATTCTGCATACTTGGATCAGTGTTGCATATACAGGTAAATATATATTTTATTATTCACTGTTAAGCGATATTAAATGCTTAACAAAAATTAATATTTTTAATTTATTTTGCAGCTAATAACCAAAATAAAAATAACCTCAGTTACCTCACCTCAGGTAATTGACAGTTAGTCAAATGAACTGACTTCAATTATGGGATTTTTGGCCAAGTCTTTGAAATTTGAATTTTCCAGCCAAAATTCCTAAATAGTATTACAGTACTTCTCTTATTTACATAACTATATACAGTATATTCTATCCAATGAATTGTATTCCAATTTATCTAGATATGGTAAATATTTATAGTAAAAAAATAATAATATAATAAATACTTGGCAATGCCCCAGTGTTGGTGTAGTGTTGAGCACTGTCAGAAGCGACACAACAAAATGTGTTGATTTTGATGATTTCTTTCACACGAGGTGTAGCAACTACAACAGATGGTCACGATAATGTGGCTGATGATACCATCCACACCGGTAGCACAAACCACACATCAGAAAATGGAGAAATGACAATGTTTCGGTCTGTCCTGGACCATTATCAAGTCACACGATCACACGACTTGAAAATGGTCCGGACAGACCGAAATGTCGTCGTTTCAGCACTTCGTGATGTGTGGTTTGCTTATCACTACAACAGAAATTCTCTAGCAGCTACTTACTTCCACATTCCCAGAAATCACAGAAGTTACAAATGAGATTCACACATTTCCAGAATCGAGCTGTTCCCAACAACTAATCAACAAGCAGCATTGGTCCAAACCGAGTGAGGTGTACAGGCATACAAGGCCATCTGACCCCAAGCAAATGTAATGTAATGAAGATAGGGGTAGGAAGCAGGAGACCAGATACAAGGTATCACTTGGGAGATGAAATACTTCAAGAGTCAGAGAGAGAGAAAGACCTGGGGGTTGATATCACGCCAGACCTGTCCCCTGAAGCTCATATCAAGAGGATAACATCAGCAGCATATGCCAGGTTGGCTAACATAAGAACGGCCTTAGAAACTTGTGTAAGGAATCTTTCAGAACATTATATACCACATATGTCAGACCAATCCTGGAGTATGCGGCTCCAGCATGGAGTCCATATCTAGTCAAGCATAAAACTAAACTGGAGAAGGTTCAAAGGTTTGCCACCAGACTAGTACCCGAGCTGAGAGGTATGAGCTACGAGGAGAGACTAGGGAATTGAACCTCACTTCGTTGGAAGACAGAAGAGTTAGGGGGGACATGATCACCACTTTCAAGATTCTCAGGGGAATCGACAGGGTTGATAAAGACAGGCTGTTTAACACAAGGGGCACACGCACAAGGGGACACAGGTGGAAACTGAGTGCCCAAATGAGCCACAGAGATATTAGAAAGAACTTTTTTAGTGTCAGAGTGGTTGACAAATGGAATGCATTAGGAAGCGATGTGGTGGAGGCTGACTCCATACACAGTTTCAAGTGTAGATATGATAGAGCCCAATAGGCTCAGGAACCTGTACACCTGTTGATTGACGGTTGAGAGGCGGGACCAAAGAGCCAGAGCTCAACCCCCGCAAGCACAACTAGGTGAGTACAGCATTAAGATCATTTTCACAACAGATTAGCCAGTAGCTGCAGCATCACATTTATCAGCCTCAGTTCTTGCTGTTGCACCAAACAGACTTAGCCATAGCCATCAGCTGTGATAGTTCCAGTTGCTCACCACCACTCCAGGGCCACACTCTACAACTCATCACAACGTTGTCCACCACCACTCCAGGGCCACACTCTACAACTCATCACAACGTTGCCCACCACCACTCCAGGGCCACACTCTACAACTCATCATAACGTTGTCCACCACCACTCCAGGGCCACACTCTACAACTCATCATAACGTTGTCCACCACCACTCCAGGGCCACACTCTACAACTCATCATAACGTTGCCCACCACCACTCCAGGGCCACACTCTACAACTCATCATAACGTTGTCCACCACCACTCCAGGGCCACACTCTACAACTCATCATACGTTGCCCACCACCACTCCAGGGCCACACTCTACAACTCATCATAACGTTGCCCACCACCACTCCAGGGCCACACTCTACAACTCATCACAACGTTGCCCACCACCACTCCAGGGCCACACTCTACAACTCATCATAACGTTGTCCACCACCACTCCAGGGCCACACTCTACAACTCATCATAACGTTGCCCACCACCACTCCAGGGCCACACTCTACAACTCATCATAACGTTGTCCACCACCACTCCAGGGCCACACTCTACAACTCATCACAACGTTGTCCACCACCACTCCAGGGCCACACTCTACAACTCATCACAACGTTGTCCACCACCACTCCAGGGCCACACTCTACAACTCATCACACGTTGTCCACCACCACTCCAGGGCCACACTCTACAACTCATCACAACGTTGTCCACCACCACTCCAGGGCCACACTCTACAACTCATCACAACGTTGTCCACCACCACTCCAGGGCCACACTCTACAACTCATCACAACGTTGTCCACCACCACTCCAGGGCCACACTCTACAACTCATCACAACGTTGCCCACCACCACTCCAGGGCCACACTCTACAACTCATCACAACGTTGTCCACCACCACTCCAGGGCCACACTCTACAACTCATCACAACGTTGTCCACCACCACTCCAGGGCCACACTCTACAACTCATCACAACGTTGTCCACCACCACTCCAGGGCCACACTCTACAACTCATCACAACGTTGTCCACCACCACTCCAGGGCCACACTCTACAACTCATCACAACGTTGCCCACCACCACTCCAGGGCCACACTCTACAACTCATCACAACGTTGCCCACCACCACTCCAGGGCCACACTCTACAACTCATCATAACGTTGCCCACCACCACTCCAGGGCCACACTCTACAACTCATCATAACGTTGTCCACCACCACTCCAGGGCCACACTCTACAACTCATCATAACGTTGCCCACCACCACTCCAGGGCCACACTCTACAACTCATCACAACGTTGTCATGCCATAAATACTATGAGTGGTATTATTACAGGAGGATGTTGTACTATGAGCCAACACCACAGTGAGAGCATTAACAACCAGAGGATGGGTTGTACCAAGAGCCAACACCACAGTGAGAGCATTAACAACCAGAGGATGGGTTGCACCAAGAGCCAACACCACAGTGAGAGCATTAACAACCAGAGGATGGGTTGCACCAAGAGCCAACACCACAGTGAGAGCATTAACAACCAGAGGATGGGTTGTACTAAGAGCCAACACCACAGTGAGAGCATTAACAACCAGAGGATGGGTTGTACCAAGAGCCAACACCACAGTGAGAGCATTAACAACCAGAGGATGGGTTGTACAAGAGCCAACACCACAGTGAGAGCATTAACAACCAGAGGATGGGTTGCACTAAGAGCCAACACCACAGTGAGAGCATTAACAACCAGAGGATGGGTTGTACCAAGAGCCAACACCACAGTGAGAGCATTAACAACCAGAGGATGGGTTGCACCAAGAGCCAACAACACTGTGAGAGCATTAACAACCAGAGGATGGGTTGTACCAAGAGCCAACAACACAGTGAGAGCATTAACAACCAGAGGATGGGTTGTACTATGAGCCAACACCACAGTGAGAGCATTAACAACCAGAGGATGGGTTGTACCAAGAGCCAACACCACAGTGAGAGCATTAACAACCAGAGGATGGGTTGCACCAAGAGCCAACACCACAGTGAGAGCATTAACAACCAGAGGATGGGTTGTACTAAGAGCCAACACCACAGTGAGAGCATTAACAACCAGAGGATGGGTTGCACCAAGAGCCAACACCACAGTGAGAGCATTAACAACCAGAGGATGGGTTGTACTAAGAGCCAACACCACAGTGAGAGCATTAACAACCAGAGGATGGGTTGCACCAAGAGCCAACACCACAGTGAGAGCATTAACAACCAGAGGATGGGTTGCACCAAGAGCCAACACCACAGTGAGAGCATTAACAACCAGAGGATGGGTTGTACCAAGAACCAACACCACAGTGAGAGCATTAACAACCAGAGGATGGGTTGCACTAAGAGCCAACACACAGTGAGAGCATTAACAACCAGAGGATGGGTTGTACCAAGAGCCAACACCACAGTGAGAGCATTAACAACCAGAGGATGGGTTGTACCAAGAGCCAACACCACAGTGAGAGCATTAACAACCAGAGGATGGGTTGTACTAAGAGCCAACACCACAGTGAGAGCATTAACAACCAGAGGATGGGTTGTACCAAGAACCAACACCACAGTGAGAGCATTAACAACCAGAGGATGGGTTGCACCAAGAGCCAACACCACAGTGAGAGCATTAACAACCAGAGGATGGGTTGTACCAAGAGCCAACACCACAGTGAGAGCATTAACAACCAGAGGATGGGTTGTACCAAGAGCCAACACCACAGTGAGAGCATTAACAACCAGAGGATGGGCTGCACTAAGAGCCAACACCACAGTGAGAGCATTAACAACCAGAGGATGGGCTGCACTAAGAGCCAACACCACAGTGAGAGCATTAACAACCAGAGGATGGGTTGCACTAACAGCCAACAACACTGTGAGAGCATTAACAACCAGAGGATGGGTTGCACCAAGAGCCAACACCACAGTGAGAGCATTAACAACCAGAGGATGGGTTGCACCGAGAGCCAACAACACTGTGAGAGCATTAACAACCAGAGGATGGGTTGCACTAAGAGCCAACAACACAGTGAGAGCATTAACAACCAGAGGATGGGTTGCACTAACAGCCAACAACCACTGTGAGAGCATTAAAACCAGAGGATGGGTTGTACTAAGAGCCAACAACACAGTGAGAGCATTAACAACCAGAGGATGGGTTGTACTAAGAGCCAACAACACAGTGAGAGCATTAACAACCAGAGGATGGGTTGTACCAAGAGCCAACAACACAGTGAGAGCATTAACAACCAGAGGATGGGTTGTACTAAGAGCCAACAACACAGTGAGAGCATTAACAACCAGAGGATGGGTTGTACTAAGAGCCAACAACACAGTGAGAGCATTAACAACCAGAGGATGGGTTGTACTAAGAGCCAACAACACAGTGAGAGCATTAACAACCAGAGGATGGGTGTACTAAGAGCCAACAACACAGTGAGAGCATTAACAACCAGAGGATGGGTTGTACTAAGAGCCAACAACACAGTGAGAGCATTAACAACCAGAGGATGGGTTGTACTAAGAGCCAACAACACAGTGAGAGCATTAACAACCAGAGGATGGGTTGTACCAAGAGCCAACAACACAGTGAGAGCATTAACAACCAGAGGATGGGTTGTACTAAGAACCAACACCACAGTGAGAGCATTAACAACCAGAGGATGGGTTGTACCAAGAGCCAACACCACAGTGAGAGCATTAACAACCAGAGGATGGGTTGTACCAAGAGCCAACACCACAGTGAGAGCATTAACAACCAGAGGATGGGTTGTACCAAGAACCAACACCACAGTGAGAGCATTAACAACCAGAGGATGGGTTGTACCAAGAGCCAACACCACAGTGAGAGCATTAACAACCAGAGGATGGGCTGCACTAAGAGCCAACACCACAGTGAGAGCATTAACAAACCAAGATACTACATGCTGCTAAGAGCCACTAAGATACACTGGGTGTCACTTGAAGTGTTTTACCAGCTATCCTCCAACGTAACCTTTACAATGTTTTCTTTCTAAAATGACCTTTTATGGATACTCTTCCCAATGCTTTAGAAATGGTCATAATATANATATATATTTATTTATATTCACTCACACACAGCAAACAGAGTGGTAGACCGGTGGAACAAGTTAGGTGAGGTGGTGGTGGAGGCCAGTACCATCAGTAGTTTCAAAGCGTTATATGACAAAGAGTGCTGGGAAGACCAGACTTAGGTAATGACTTAGGTAATTATAACTTCCCATCCCACCCCCCAAAAAAATAATTATTACTGTATTAGTATACACAAGGATTAGAACCCAGAATTCTATATGTATTCATGAACAAAGCAATTACTACTCCAATTCACAATTCAGACAAATTAATAAATCTTTCATTCTAATTCTTATACAGTAATTCTTTACATAGAGTTTGTGTAGTGTGAACCTCGTACAGCTTATAACACAGTTTAAGTGCTGTAGTGACTTATAAAACCAAGTGACTATAATCTTGGTTCCTCTCTAATACTAACAATATTGTACCACCAAAATTGGGTTGAGTAAATAAACACACAATTGACTAAAAGAAGCACACAGACGTCCTCAATTCTAGTGCTTAAAGATAACATATGAGCAAATGTCAAGAGCAAAACAAGAGCAAACCAAACAATGCAACATACAAACTACCCACATGTGCAGCCGACCTGGGACACCCGTTAATGTCACGCGCACATGCACCAGCATGTACACACAACCCTTGTACACACACACACATGCACCAGCATGTACACACAACCCTCGCACACACACACACACATGCACCAGCATGTACACACAACCCTCGCACACACACACACACATGCACCAGCATGTACACACAACCCTCGCACATACACACACTTCATGCACCAGCATGTACATACAACCCTCGCACATACTCACATGCACCAGCATATAAACACATCATGTACACACACACACATTCACCAACATATACACACATCACTCGTACATATAGAGCTCAATAAGCCAGGAAACCCGTACATCAGTAGACTGACAGTTGAGAGGCAAGACCGAAGAGTTGAAGCTCAACCCTTGCAAGCACAACTAGGCGAGTACATCACTTGCATGCATGCACCAACACACATTCATGATATCAGAAACTACAAGAACACGACGTCTTAGATTCAAACAAAGGAAACAAAGCTGCCAAAATAACATGCAAAGAGAGTGGTAGTGTGTGGAACAAGTGAGAAGGTGGTAGATGCCAACACCATCAGTACTCAAGTTTCAAAGTATCACACGACAAAGAGTACTGGGAAGACGGGACACCACGAGCATAGCTGTCATCCTTTATCTACACTTAGGTACCGGTAATTACACACATGCATAAAGTTCAACGTTGTAAAGTGTAGCAAATGCTTCTCACACAATGTCTTGTGTGGTCCTTTGGTGACAGTCTACTGTCTCGAGGAACTCCCCTTAGACCTCTTTCTATAAGATATGTAGGGGGTGGTTATGGACTCTCACCAGAGGAACACACAAACAACATTGTGCCACCAGAAATACTACACTTTCCAACTTCACGACGCATTTAAATGCATGGATGGTGAAATATTAAAGAAATTATTCATGACTTTTGTGAGACCAAACTTGGAATATGCAGCAGTTGTATGGTGCCTAACCCTCAAGAAGCACATAAATAAACTGGAAAAGATGCAAAGGCACGCTACAAAATGGTTTCCGGAACTGAAAAACAAGTTACAAGGAGAGACTGGAGGCGTTAAACTGCCACAACTAGAAGATAGAAGAAACAGAGGAAATATGATCACCATTTACAAAATACTAGCAGGAATCGACCAAACTGACAAAGAGGAATTCCTGAAACCAGCAACTTCACGAACAAGAGGACACAGATTCAAGCTAAGGAAATTTCCTTGGCATGGAAGCTTTTGGAAGGTGCCAAAAGCCAAATTAATATTGCCAAAATATATTAGAAACTTTTTTTTTTTAAAACAGAATGGTAGACGGTTGGAACAAACTAAGTGAGAAGGTGGTGGAGGCCAAAACCTTCAGTAGTTTCAAAGCGTTATACAACAGAGTACTGTACTGGGAAGACGGGACACCTTGAGCGTAGCTCTCATCCTGAACCAACCCAACACATGAACCCAACTTGTCCTTTACTATTTACAAGATAAATCAGATTTCCACTCCACAAGAACCAGTCAATTCATCCAAAACCTGCTCAATGTACGTATTCAACGACCTCATTCAACAGTTGTTCTAAGCGAAATATTCAACAAGAAGCTCAATTGATTCATCCAACACTTGCTTAATTAATTCACCCTGCTCCAACTCAGCCAATTTATCAAACACCTGCTCAGTTACACAAAATTTTGTCAACTAATTGAACACCTAATCATTTAATTAATGAAAAGTTACTAATATGCTGCCCATCTAGTCACTGACCTAAAGGATTCCAATATCCTTGGCATTTTGATACTACATTTTAAGATTTACAATTTTCTTGAGGTGTCATTTCTCCTGACAAGCTGTTTGTTTGATGCATGGACACTCGACTACTTTCATTATTACTTTTCCACGGCTAGCTCAAATGGTACTTTGACAAACGTCACTACGAGGAGGTTGAACACAAGACCGCTTCGAAGAGCCCTCGAGTTGGGTTGGCAGTCAACATTTAGGGGTTTGATGGTATGAAGGACTCAGTTACCATGTACCCACAACACTGTAGAGTTACAATGCCAAACTGGAAAGAGACTTTAATGGGAGGTAACCTTGTGTTCTCAAGTGAGTTTTCATGGAGCCAAATGGTACCTACATGTTCTTCACAAAATTGCTGTTTCAACTCTACAGAGGGTTCTTTTCTCAGCAAATCACTACTTTAAATAAATATTTACTAATATATCTACCTAGTTCAGAATAAAAAGCTCATGAGAGATGCACATTCCAAATTCTCTGCTTAATTTCACTGTGGCAGACTACTCCAGATCTGGTGTTTCATTTTTGTGTGCCTAACAACAGAGTGTTTTGTGCTGGCTCGGAAGTCGCAGAGCGAGCAAAAGTACGGCTTCTCTCCTGTATGAATACGCAGGTGCCGCAGCCACTTGCTCTCGTACTGATCCACTCGGGGGCAATACGGACAGCGGTAGAGGCCACTTTGATCTGGTACGCCACCCTATAATGGAACAAATCGTGTCAGATTCGTCAAATCTTTCAGACGTGAGCAGTGTTAAGAATTCTTATTCATTAAATTGGAAATGACTAGTTTAAATTCTGTGAACATGGTAAGATGATATAATCCACAAATTCAAGGTCATGTATATTTATCTAGTGAATGGGCAGTCAGAAAATTATTTGACTGAAGATGGTAACTTAAAGTGACCGGATACGTCACACTTTAAATATGCACGCAGTATGCACAGAGCCCCTCGTCCAACCTCAAACCTACAAACAAACCCTTAACGCAGAAAAAACTTATGAGTTGCATAAATCCCACGCAAATTCTCTTGATTCTCTTCAGAACTTTCAGCTACATTTTGTTTCCAAACATGAAATAATCTTATCCACTACACACACACACACACAACCATAATCCAGATACACACTGTCTTATATCACAACTTTTGAATCCATAAAATATATACATACAACTTGCCTGAGATCCACAGATGAGACAAAAACACCACCAGACAACCTGGACAAAAACACTCTCCACATCACTACACAACTTGGACAAAAACACTCTCCACATCACTACACAACTTGGACAAAAACACTGTACACACCACCACACCATCTGGACAATATCACCATGTGCACACAATCTAGATATAAAAAAAAGAGAGACCCAAAGAGAGCACAACTGCTGTCACATTATGTGAATTAAGAAGATATAAATGTTTAACTATTTCTGAAAGGCTTATCTGGTTACTGTAAACTGAATATGCAGGTCAGGGTGCATGCAGCCCCAGGTGGTGTACAGGTGCTTACACAGCTTGGGGTACAGAGGTACACATAGACCCAGGAGGTGTACAGGTGCATACACAACTTGGGGTACAGAGGTACACACAGCCCCAGGAGGTGTACAGGTGCATACACAACTTGGGGTACAGAGGTACACACAGACCCAGGAGGTGTACAGGTGCATACACAACTTGGGGTACAGAGGTACACACAGACCAAGCAGGTGTACAGGCGCATACACAGCTTGGGGTACAGAGGTACACACAGACCCAGGAGGTGTACAGGTGCATACACAGCTTGGGGTACAGAGGTACACACAGACCCAGGAGGTGTACAAGTGCATACACAGCTTGGGGTACAGAGGTACATATAGACCAAGGAGGTAGACAGGTGCATACACAGCTTGGGGTACAGAGGTACATATAGACCAAGGAGGTAGACAGGTGCATACACAGCTTGGGGTACAGAGGTACACACAGACCCAGGTGTACAGAGGTACACACAGACCAAGGAGGTGTACAGGTGCATACACAGCTTGGGGTACAGAGGTACACACAGACCCAGGAGGTGTACAGGTGCATACACAGCTTGGGGTACAGAGGTACACACAGACCAAGGAGGTGTACAGGTGCATACACAACTTGGGGTACAGAGGTACACACAGACCAAGCAGGTGTACAGGTGCATACACAGCTTGGGGTACAGAGGTACATATAGACCAAGGAGGTAGACAGGTGCATACACAGCTTGGGGTACAGCGGTACATATAGACCAAGGAGGTAGACAGGTGCATACACAGCTTGGGGTACAGACGTACATATAGACCAAAGCGGTAGACATGTTGATGTGTCTACATAGGTAGACACATCCAATTATCAAGTAACTTCAAACACCTGCAGATGCCTCTTGCATGTTCGGGATACAATCATGAACAATACTGGTACAATCATGAACAATACTGGTACAATTGTAATACACATTTCTCTGTAATTTGCCCCGTTAGCTTCTGGACTGCGGGACCCATAATTTGAATAAAAAATTCTCTCTCTAATGGAAGTGTATAGACTGCAGGCATCATAATATGTAATATTCATTTCCTTTTATACCAATATAAAGCTAATTAATAACTTTTAGTAGCCTAAAATATGTAAACTAAGTTGATATGTGCACCAATGTTGTTACTGTTTCATAAATACAGATACAGTAATAAGAAAATACTGTACAGCAATTTCTAATCATAGAGAATACATTTACGATACAGTTTACTCACTACAATAAAGTACCTGCGTATTATTAGGTAAACTGTGTACACAAAAATACAGATACACACGGGTGGCGGCGGCAAATGGGTTTCCCGAACAATAATCACGTAACACACCAGACCAGCACTACGGCACGTTCAATTGGGATTGTACTATTTTTCCCCCGTCCTACCAGAAAAATTAGCTTCACTTCAAAAATATATAAATATATTAATAAACTTATATAACTACCAGGGATAATTTAAATAATTAATGCCATGGTCCTGACAGCTGAGTGGACAGCGCTCGGATTCGTAGTCCTGAGGTTCCGGGTTCTATCCCTGGCGGAGGCAGAAACAAATGGGCAGAGTTTCTTTTACTCCGATGGGCCTGTTCACCTAGCAGTAAAATAGGTACCTGGGAGCTAGACAGCTGCTACGGGCTGCTTCCTTGGGATGAGTAACAAAAAAGGAGGCCTGATTGAAGACTGGGCCGCGGGGACACTAAGCCCGGAAATCATCTCAAGATAACCTCAAGATAAGAGATCCTGTGCTAGTTGTTAGTATGATTGCCAGCAACACTACTGACTGATTTGCCTACACAATTAGCTCGAGCCCTACCAGACTAAACCTGGGTCTCCCTACTGACATTGCACATCCTCCCAATGCTGTTCTATAGTTACACACAATGGTAGGAAAGTGGAATGCACTGAAGGAAGAAGTTGTTGAAGCCAATTCCACCACAACTTGAAAAGTAATCTGATGAAAACATTAATACTGTATTGAGAGGGGTAATTATCCTGCCAGGTATAACATCCAGTAAGTGGGACATGACGAACTAAAGCCCACTTTCCCATTGTCGGCACTTCTATTATTCTCACATGTGCAGCTTGGGTGTCTAGTATTGTACTCTATGTTGACATAAAAGATCTTACACCTTTAATGTCTCTCATCTCTGACTATGTTACCCGCCCACACTCAGGTGTTGGTAGTGATGTTCACCACCTCCCACCCACACTCAGGTGTTGGTTGTGATGCTCACCACCTCCCGCCTCCGTCAACATTACCCGCCCACACTCAGGTGTTGGTAGTGATACTCACCACCTCCCGCCTCCGTCAACATTACCCGCCCACACTCAGGTGTTGGTAGTGATACTCACCACCTCCCGCCTCCGTCAACATTACCCGCCCACACTCAGGTGTTGGTAGTGATGTTCACCACCTCCCGCCTCCGTCAACATTACCCACCCACACTCAGGTGTTGGTAGTAATGTTCACCACCTCCCTCCTCCGTCAACATTACCCGCCCACACTCAGGTGTTGGTAGTGATGTTCACCACCTCCCACCCACACTCAGGTGTTGGTAGTGATGTTCACCACCTCCCGCCTCCGTCAACATTACCCGCCCACACTCAGGTGTTGGTAGTGATGTTCACCACCTCCCGCCTCCGTCAACATTACCCGCCCACACTCAGGTGTTGGTAGTGATGTTCACCACCTCCCGCCTCCGTCAACATTACCCGCCCACACTCAGGTGTTGGTAGTGATGTTCACCACCTCCCGCCTCCGTCAACATTACCCGCCCACACTCAGGTGTTGGTAGTGATGTTCACCACCTCTCACCTGTGTCTTATGAACAAAACCTATATCAACTAAAGTTGTTTCCCTATAACTGTGCACATGTTGAACAGCACGCACCCTGTGCAGTGATGAGCAGTGTGTACTCTAAATGGTCCTTTTTTGCCATCAAAAAATATTTCAAAGTTATAGCATAACCAAAAATTGGAGCAACATTAGAATGCATTGAAATGCTTTCATGAAATGTTAGGATAAACTATGCTAAAAAATCAAGATCTGATACAAGTATCGTTAGTCATGCTGCACTCTACACCTCACATCCACGCACCACACCCGACACATGCACTCCAGCAACTGCTGCTGCGAGCACCACACCCGACACATGCACTCCAGCAACTGCTGTGAGCACCACACCCGACAAAGGCACTCCAGCAACTGCTGCTGTGAGCACCACACCCGACACATGCACTCCAGCAACTGCTGCTGTGAGCACCACACCCGACACATGCACTCCAGCAACTGCTGCTGTGAACACCACACCCGACACAGGCACTCCAGCAACTGCTGCTGTGAACACCACACCCGACACAGGCACTCCAGCAACTGCTGCTGTGAACACCACACCCGACACAGGCACTCCAGCAACTGCTGCTGTGAGCACCACACCCGACACAGGCACTCCAGCAACTGCTGCTGTGAGCACCACACGCGACACAGGCACTCCAGTAACTGCTGCTGTGAGCACCACACCCGACACAGGCACTCTAGTAACTGCTGCGGGCACACCCGACACAGGCACTCCAGCAACTGCTGCTGTGAACACCACACCCGACACAGGCACTCCAGTAACTGCTGCTGTGAGCACCACACCCGACACAGGCACTCCAGTAACTGCTGCGGGCACACCCGACACATGCACTCCAGTAACTGCTGCTGTGAGCACCACACCCGACACAGGCACTCCAGTAACTGCTGCTGTGAGCACCACACCCGACACAGGCACTCCAGCAACTGCTGCTGTGAGCACCACACCCGACACATGCACTCCAGTAACTGCTGCGGGCACCACACCCGACACAGGCACCCTTTGGTCATCCTACCAAACAAGTCCTCTTAGGGTTTCTTGAGCTCGAGGTTTAAAACAAACTTACATCAAGATTTAAACACAAAACTGTAGTTCTCAAAATGTCATTAATCTATTGACTATGTTCTACCTCAATTTCATGCACAACTTGCAGAACACTATACACACCGACCCCTTGTGAGTGGGTTTCATGCACCGACCCTTCTACACACCTCTTACCGGCTGCCAAACTGGGCCAGAAGTCACCAAACATTTACACAACCACTTACGGACCCTGCACATCTTCCATCCATTATAACACCCTTGTTTAAAGTTCCTAATCAATTTTTGAGCTGCGAAGAGCTATGAGATTGTTTATGACAAGAATAATCTTGGCTTGTAAAGGACAAAGGCCATAAAGTGTTTGATATAAACCAACCTGCCATGAGTAAGGAAACATGCACAGGTTTAGTAAGTGGTGCATAAATGCTCGCTGAAGCCTGGCCCTGATGACTGCACAAGGATAACTGCCAGTCATCTTACACTCCCTTCAACTCTTACATCATATTATTATCTCGGAGTCAACAACCTAACAAGCTTACCTATCAACTTAATAACTTAAAATTCTAACCAAAGCCGACGCTTTCCAAGTCACACAAAAAATATAATAAATAACTTCATCCCTAAAGAGGCGTTCGTTGAAGTGCGTTTCCTACAGTGCAACAACATCCACAGAATGTCTGAACTTGTCGTGTCGCACAACGGCATGTTTCGTAGTGGCTCGGTAAGGGCACTTGGTGCACTGATAGGGCTTTTCCCCTGTGTGAGTCCGCAGGTGTCGCCGCCACTTGCTCTTGTCGGAGTCAATGCGCGGACAGTAGACGCACCGGTAGCACAAGCGCCCCTGCTCGTCCCGTATCACCGGACCCTCTGTCATCACCAGACCCTAAAACACAAGGGGAAACAGTTACTACTACTGGCCAGTTACCAAAAGGCATTGCTACGCACACACAAACTACTAAACTGCTCTGACCGACTGGCACGACATGGGCATTTACGGGTACACGGTGGATAACAAAATGCCTCGTGGCTTCTGGCATGAGATACCCGCTGTCAGAACCTGACCAATACTGTTCTTAATCATTATCGTGTCGCACACGAGTCACTTGGTCATTTTGACTAGGTATGACGATTTTACAAATTTCTCAATAAATTATTTCACTTTATCTAAATCCTAACTGGCCTAAAATTAAGCTGGCCCAATTTGTTTTGCCTCTACAAAAAGTTAATACAACTGGATGATTCTAGTCACATTACAATTTAACTTTTGTTCCATTATATACATATATATACGATAATTATGGAAAAACACTAATACAGTACCTACACATGTGAGTTGTGTAACTTTTAACAAATTGTGCTTTATGAATTGAACTATCATCCTGGGATGACCCAGGATGATAGGTTCAATCCTGCCATCCTACTCCAAAGATTTTCTCACGGCAAAATTCGTCTTTTGTATATAAGACATGAAATACAGAACAAGCAAGAGATCAAAGTTTAAAGCGTTATATAGCGCCGTTTTCTCAACCACATAAAACAATAAAAGCCAATAAACAATGTTAATATTTTCATTTATTGAAAAAACTAATTCATGACTACTCTTAGCAGTTTCTGTTGTCTGACAACTATGCTCACATTCCGAGGGGAAATCTCGCATTTATATACTTTTTTTTTTTGTCAATTTATACCACACCGCACCTAGAAAAAGCACAAGATCTTGACATTGTAGATATGAGAGCTTAATATACAATATATTTCATTAGTTTTTGGGTCAACCAACACACTTTTGAGCATTTTTAATTATTCATATTTGCCCGTAGTTGTTCACTGACTAACGAGGTAATTATAAAATGTCCATAAACATCTTAACTTTAAATAATCTTGAAAACCACTGAATGTTAATCAAATACAGTATTATAAGAGGCAAACTTATGCATTTCTCAAATGTAAATCTCTGGTTGACTAATTATGTGCAAGAGTTATTTAACGATTCTTTCAAGACCAGACGAATCTTGCACGATCTTGTAAAGATGTGGGGCCAGGCAATGACTTCAAAGCATTTAAGAACACCAATCCAAATGATACATTAGGGGTCTATTGATGACAGAGGCGCCGTACCCAAGTATCATCTTCCCACAAGCACAAAATTTGACACATCACAGTCAAGTCACCAACAAAACATCAAAGTTAAACAAAGACAGCATTTGCATGTAGTTATACATGTTAATTGCTTACTACAGAGTACAAGCAACTACAGTACCATCTATTAATCCAACTCCACTTAAAATCATTCACACCTCTTTCCACACCTGCAAGACCTCACCCCCACCCCTTCCCCCCATACCTACACCTACAAACATTACCCCCTTCCCCACTAACAATATTTCCTCCCTCCCTCCCTCATCCACCTACCTTATGGCTACATTGTTGTGGCCTTGAAGTCTGCCATTTTTTCCCCAGGTTGATGGCTTGATCAGCCAAGCTGCTGGTGCATTCATATGTGGCCACCACAGCCCAGCTGATCACATAACCATGAAGGTGTTTACAATGTTTACTCTAGAACACAAGTGAGGTGTCTGTTGATAATGCCACTTAGTGCTCAAAAGCCT
>WNGS01004946.1:30069210-30090520 GCA_020271785.1 Procambarus virginalis
TATTATATCAGCGTCTTGCTTGTCTTTCATGACCGTTAAGGGTATATCATAGTGGTCTAGAAATTGTTCTCTTGCCAAAACAGCCCACAGAACAATTTCTGTGACAACTATCCTCTAGGAATAAGACATCGGGCTTATTCCTAAAAGATAGAACACTAAACCTGTCTCCTATCCACTCTCAGTCTCCTATTCAATGCTACCACAAGCGCCCTTCAACTCACAAAAACATGCAATTCACCCACCACAAAATGACTGTGTTGCTAGTGGGGAAGGCAAGGTACAATGAAGATGCCCAGTGCCAGGTGGTGGTGGTGGTAACCCGCTCTCTAACTTAGTACAACAAACATTCCTAGTTCCAGTTGGCATTGTACAATAATGATGATCAGTGCCATGGGGCAGGATGACACACTAGTGCATGAAAGCAAAACCAAAAAATATTTAAAACTAAAAATATGTCTAGTTCCACCAGACAGGATACTACCCCCCCCCCCCAGATTTTATGCCCAATCTAGATCATTAGTGTGAGAATACTGGATACAAAACACATCTCCAGTGCCATTCGGAGGGATGCAACACGGACGACACACATTCCGAGACAGACTCGCAGCAAACTTCCCCGTGCCGTCACCAGCCAACACTGCTCAACGCACCTAAAGCACGCACACCAGTTGCTCACAATATAATAAATAAACCACACATGGACGAGTGTGCCCACACTCTCTTGATATGCCTCATTAGATTTCAAAGCTTAAGATATAAAAGTATCTGTGAATTTGTCTCAGTGAGCTAATTTTGAAAGCAGTTTATTTATGATGATTATATCCGTGTTCTGAGGACATTAGCAGCTGATGACAAAAGCTCTGTACACACAGTGAAAGAAAAGTTTCTTCTCCTATGTAGGATCTTGTGGCACATTGCACTAAATACAGATAAATCTCTAATATATTGCAAACATTATCAAAACTTAAATTAAGCAAAAGCTGGCAATTTTCATGGCTGTATTAGATTTTCTTGCAGTTTACCGTGTCTGTTCCACTCCTAGCTAGGATTGTTCCACCCCCAGGCTAGGATTGTTCCACCCCCTAGCTGGGAGTGTTCCACCCCCAGGCTGGGATTGTTCCACCCCCAGGCTGGGATTGTTCCACCCCCAGGCTAGGATTGTTCCACCCCCAGGCTGGGATTGTTCCACCCCCCAGGCTGGGAGTGTTCCACCCCCAGGCTGGGAGTGTTCCACCCCCCAGGCTGGGATTGTTCCACCCCCCAGGCTGGGATTGTTCCACCCCCCAGGCTGGGATTGTTCCACCCCCCAGGCTGGGATTGTTCCACCCCCCAGGCTGGGAGCGTTCCACCCACCAGGCTAGGATTGTTCCACCCCCAGGCTGGGATTGTTCCACCCCCAGGCTGGGATTGTTCCACCCCCAGGCTGGGATTGTTCCACCCCCAGGCTGGGATTGTTCCACCCCCAGGCTGGGAATGTTCCACCCCCAGGCTGGGAGTGTTCCACCCCCCAGGCTGGGAGTGTTCCACCCCCCAGGCTGGGATTGTTCCACCCCCCAGGCTGGGAATGTTCCACCCCCCAGGCTGGGATTGTTCCACCCCCAGGCTGGGAATGTTCCACCCCCCAGGCTGGGATTGTTCCACCCCCCAGGCTGGGATTGTTCCACCCCCAGGCTGGGATTGTTCCACCCCCAGGCTGGGATTGTTCCACCCCCAGGCTGGGATTGTTCCACCCCCCAGGCTGGGATTGTTCCACCCCCAGGCTGGGATTGTTCCACCCCCCAGGCTGGGATTGTTCCACCCCCCAGGCTGGGATTGTTCCACCCCCCAGGCTGGGATTGTTCCACCCCCCAGGCTGGGATTGTTCCACCCCCAGGCTGGGATTGTTCCACCCCCAGGCTGGGATTGTTCCACCCCCAGGCTGGGATTGTTCCACCCCCAGGCTGGGAGTGTTCCACCCCCAGGCTGGGATTGTTCCACCCCCCAGGCTGGGAGTGTTCCACCCCCAGGCTGGGATTGTTCCACCCCCCAGGCTGGGATTGTTCCACCCCCAGGCTGGGAGTGTTCCACCCCCCAGGCTGGGAGTGTTCCACCCCCAGACTGGGATTGTTCCACCCCCAGGCTGGGATTGTTCCACCCCCAGGCTGGGATTGTTCCACCCCCAGGCTGGGATTGTTCCACCCCCAGGCTGGGATTGTTCCACCCCCAGGCTGGGAGTGTTCCACCCCCAGGCTGGGATTGTTCCACCCCCCAGGCTGGGATTGTTCCACCCCCCAGGCTGGGATTGTTCCACCCCCCAGGCTGGGAGTGTTCCACCCCCCAGGCTGGGATTGTTCCACCCCCCAGGCTGGGAGTGTTCCACCCCCAGGCTGGGAGTGTTCCACCCCCCAGGCTGGGAGTGTTCCACCCCCCAGGCTGGGATTGTTCCACCCCCCAGGCTGGGAGTGTTCCACCCCCCAGGCTGGGAGTGTTCCACCCCCAGGCTGGGAGTGTTCCACCCCCCAGGCTGGGAGTGTTCCACCCCCCAGGCTGGGATTGTTCCACCCCCAGGCTGGGATTGTTCCACCCCCAGGCTGGGAGTGTTCCACCCCCCAGGCTGGGAGTGTTCCACCCCCCAGGCTGGGATTGTTCCACCCCCCAGGCTGGGATTGTTCCGCCCCCCAGGCTGGGATTGTTCCACCCCCAGGCTGGGATTGTTCCACCCCCAGGCTGGGATTGTTCCACCCCCAGGCTGGGATTGTTCCACCCCCCAGGCTGGGATTGTTCCACCCCCAGGCTGGGAGTGTTCCACCCCCCAGGCTGGGATTGTTCCACCCCCAGGCTGGGATTGTTCCACCCCCAGGCTGGGAGTGTTCCACCCCCCAGGCTGGGAGTGTTCCACCCCCCAGGCTGGGATTGTTCCACCCCCCAGGCTGGGAGTGTTCCACCCCCAGGCTGGGATTGTTCCACCCCCCAGGCTGGGATTGTTCCACCCCCCAGGCTGGGAGTGTTCCACCCCCAGGCTGGGAGTGTTCCACCCCCCAGGCTGGGAGTGTTCCACCCCCCAGGCTGGGATTGTTCCACCCCCCAGGCTGGGAGTGTTCCACCCCCAGGCTGGGAGTGTTCCACCCCCAGGCTGGGATTGTTCCACCCCCAGGCTGGGAGTGTTCCACCCCCCAGGCTGGGAGTGTTCCACCCCCCAGGCTGGGAGTGTTCCACCCCCCAGGCTGGGATTGTTCCACCCCCCAGGCTGGGAGTGTTCCACCCCCAGGCTGGGAGTGTTCCACCCCCAGGCTGGGAGTGTTCCACCCCCAGGCTGGGAGTGTTCCACCCCCCAGGCTGGGATTGTTCCACCCCCCAGGCTGGGAGTGTTCCACCCCCCAGGCTGGGATTGTTCCACCCCCCAGGCTGGGAGTGTTCCACCCCCCAGGCTGGGAGTGTTCCACCCCCCAGGCTGGGCTTACAAGACATACTAAGACATGAGCCTGGGGCCAGATTCACGAAACCACTTACGCAAACACTTACGAACCTCTACATCTTTTCTCAATCTTTGGCGGCTTTGTTTACAATTATTAAACAGTTAATGAGCTACGAAGCACCAGGAGGCTGTTTAGAACAATTACAACAGTTGATTGGCAAGCTTTCATGTTTGTAAACTATTTAATAAATGTAACCAAAGCTGTCAAAGATTGAGGAAAGATGTACATGTTCGTAAGTGTTTGCCTAAGTGCTTTCGTGAATCTGGCCCCAGGTGTGTGGCCAAGACTGCAACACTTGCACCATGCCGTCCAGCTGACCAGTCACGTGTTGTCCACAGCGATGCAGCCTTCAAGACCCCGCCGTGTCTAGCTCTAGGGTCTTCAAGACATAAGTGCATAAAACAGTGAATAACAGTTATCACAGTGCATAAAACTTTTGAAACACTGTAATATAGTTAAAGTCAACTGTTAAGTTTGATCAATGTTGTACATCACAGCCTTACTGAATAAGTATAATGTCTTTCCAAATCATTTTTCTATTTATTAATACAGTATAATGTACCGTTCATTTTGGTTTAAAAATAGTTTTGAAGGTGTTTTGAAGTGGCCCTTGGGGAAGAAGAGTGACAAGACTGATAATACTTGTGTTCTCTTGGTAAATCTCCACCTTATTATGGAGTGATGATGCACTTAATACAGCCATAGAGCACCACATCAAAATATGAGGCCTAGTGTGCCATGTTGCCTTTCTACACGACTCATACAACATCACAGTATTAGGCAAGGCTCAAGCACAAGCCATTAAGTCATTCAAAGAAATCTATGCTTGCTTTTAATCTAATATTATTTTGCTTTTTCCCTTAGACAAAGTCATGAAGCTGCACTTTGCAAAATATTTTGCAGAAATGTATTTTTTTATTTTGAATAATACATTTTATTTTCAAAAAACTGTGATATTAACACTAGATCTTAAGACAATTTAACTGCATATTATCTACCTCTGAGATGTCTTGGTCAGCAGCCCTAACACCTAAGAATGGACAACATACGGCAAGTGCTCGCCAATTCTGATTGTAGTAATCCTAATGAATTCACATTCAAGTGTTTTTCCTTTTAACTTGAATAAAAATTTGGACAACCTGCCAAAAATTATGCCAAACAAAAATCCAAATAAATTCAAGTTCCAGTTGTTGCCCTCCTAACGTGAATACAAATTTGGATAACAGTGCCGAGATTTCTGCTAAACAAAAACCTGAATAAAATGAAAAATTTTAATTTTCAGATATTGCCAGTAAATAGTTGCCTAACATGAATGTGTGGTGGGCCCTATATAATAGGGAGCGTCAAGCACAAATAGTATACACCAATAGATGCAGATAAACAGCAAGAGCCAGCTTTTGCTCAATCTTTCGTTACAGTAATATGGCGAGACACTCCGAGGCAATTCTCAAGAGGGAACGGGCACTCTCTACTCCGTGTAAATTTCAAGGGCAAGACTCACCGACTGGTTGGAGAGTGTTGACGCTCCCTCGGGCGCAACCTCACCCAGCAGGTGAGACGGGTACATGCTCCCACCGATGCCACCCCGATTACCGCCACCATCTTCCCCACTGACTTCCGAGCTGCTGTCACGCCCCTGGAGAAGATACATCGCCACCTTAATTCTCTCACCAAGGATACAATGTGAATATGATCTTGTTTTGCAGTATAGTACTGTATGTGAATATGATTTGGTTTTTGAGAATAAAGTACAGTATGAGGCTAAACTTTCATCTAATACTAGTAAATCATCATTGATGTCAGACTCAGCACTACAGAATGGTACCACTGACATCAACTTTACATTGGTACAGTACATTACAACCCTAAAATTGGAACTTTCTTTTCATCAGTCACTTTCTGTCCATAGCACAAATACCTAATTTTACCTAATTTACTTAAAGACCACCATCTATCTAGTAGCCTTCAATTGGACAGGAAGTCAGCAGTTTGTCAAAGGCCCCCCACATTTTCCTGGTAATTTTTTCCAACAGGAAGTTGAAATGCAGTAATGTCTTGGCATCTATGGCTTCGGTGAGTAGGTAGTAAGATGGGTTTATAAGCATATGGGTGAAAAGGCATCTCCTGCCTTTTGGGCAGGAGACAACTTTGAAGGTTAGTTAGGCTCGAAGCTGTTTCCTCTTGTGTATGTTACATGTGACTTTTTAAAGAAGTGGTCTAGATTAATATCCTCCAATTTATTCAATATTTTAAAAGTTTCAATGAGATCCGCCCTGTCATGCCTGGTTTGCAGTGTTGTTAACTCCGAGGCCCTCAACCGTTCCTGGTGTGAGTCAACTTAAGTTCTGGAATGACTTATGTTGTCCAGGGTTGACCTTCCTCCAGAGCAGCTATGTCCTTCTGGAAAAGAGGTCTCCAGGCCTGGACACAGTAATCCAGGTGCAGGTGCACCAAAGACTTACACACTTGAATAACTCCCATCTTTTACTTGAAGTTAAAGGTTCGTTTGACTATCCTTGGGTTTGGATGGCTTTTGTTACTGCAGCTTCCGCTTATTATGAAACTTAAAATGACTGGCGGATTCCAACCGCTAGCAGTTTGTCAAAGGTTTGTTTGTCATTCTCTTCATCAATGTGCGGCATGAAATTGTTATTGATGTGATAGTCAAGATGTGCATTGTTATGCCCTACATACCACATCTTACACTTGTCAATGTTGAAAAGCATTTGCCATCCTCTGACCATTTGTGGACTTTAAATATCTTTGCAATGCCTCAATATCATTTTCACATCCTTCTTTTCCACAGATCTTAGTGGCACTGATGTATATGAGAAAAGTGGTTGGCTTCAGGATGGAACCTTGCAGTACCCAACTAACCACATTTCTCCAGTCAAATTCATTTCTGTTTAGAATGACCATTTGCTTTCTTTTGTTTAATCCAGTTTGGTAATTTACCATTTATTCCATGTGCCTTTAATTTCCTTGCCAGTCTCATGTGGTACCTTATCAAGAGCCTCATAGAAGTCCTCGTATACTACGTCTACTGGAAGGCCTTTGTCTCAATAGCTCATTACTCTCCAAAAATGTGAGCAGGTTCATAAGGCAGGATCTACTTTTTAACAACACCATGTCGTGTTGATTTTACAAAGATTGTCCATGGCGAGATGGTGAATGATTACCTCTCTTAGGATTCTCTCTATGGGCTTGCAGGTCTTCAAACTGATCAACAACTCAAGTACAGCACTTAACCATTCACATATATTTCTCTTACACAATTTTCACCACCATAACTTGGGTCCAGTCAGTTAACAGTTCTAACACACCTTGACAACTTCCAACTCATCTAACACCTCTCTCCTCCACTCTACCTAAAGGACTATCTTCCCATTTCATCTGACATGCTCCAATTACTGATATTAGTTCTACTGTATACACTATTCCAAGGCTTATGGCAAATTTTCCACACTCAATATTACATTTCCTACACAACATTTGATCATTTCTGCATACAATGTGTTCTCTATTCAGCAAACTTTGTTGCAACACATTTTCCATGTTAGATTTACTTGCCCACTGCCAAATTAGTGCTTGGCAGAGCAGATGTACAGATTTGTTTAGGATGTAAAGTCAGAGGTCACAGAGCTGTGGGAAAGTTGATGGGCCCTGGTTCATAAACACCATTTTGGGGTCATGGCTCTGAGAAACACTGGCAATATGGTTGAAATCTCTTTACAGTCAGGATCTCCTGGCAACCACATGTTAAAATACTTCACCAGTCCTGCAACGTTGACATTACACTGCCCGTACAGTACCATGTATGTTTACATTTTAAAGTACTGCACAGAAATGTACTACAGTATACATAATATTTAATTTCAATTTTGTTCTATAATAAAAACTCATAATGAACTATACTAAATGTGTGAAAATTATTATGTCTCCAGGTAAATGAATGGTTATACTGTACTGTATAGATCAACGTTCCTCAACCTTTCTACCCTTACGGAACCCTCAAAATAACTGTCTCAAAGAACCCGTCTAAAATTATTATAACATATACAGTGGTACATCGCATAACGATCGCCCCAAAAGGCGAACATTTTGGGTAACGACCGGACCGATTGGCGACAAATCGTCCCGTATGGAGAACGCTCGTTTGAGTAACGTCAACACCACATGGTGGGGTCGCGCTGCTTCTTGCACATTCTCGGACGCCTCCGACGATGCACATAAATTATGTTGTTCTTGTTTAAAGATGCTAATGATGCTGGGATATAAAGGGGTGACTGCCGAGATGTTGCAAAGCATTGACGTTTTTGTAGAAAAATAAAAATGAAATTTCTGAAATACAACAAATGTCAAAAAGGTTCGTTCGGTGTTTGGCAGGTAGGCTGCTCCATTATAACAATCTTTCTTTGTTTCAAATGTGTTCCGTTTGTTTTGTATTTGTCATTTACATCTCAATAATGGAGCAGCCTACCATACAAACACTGCACAAACCTTTATGACATTTTCCTTTCTTCAAATGTGTTCAATATTTATTTTTCATTTGTCTTACAGCAAATGTAAGATCTGTGGTTCGTTCTGTGGTCTACAGGTAGGCTGCTCCATGATTCTTAAATAAAAAAAAAAACGAAAAATAAAAACAGTTGAAACAATTTGAAAAATGGATAAATGCCATAAAGGCTCGTTCAGTGTTTGTCGGGTAGGCTGCTCCATTATTGAGACGTAAGTGACAAATACAAAACAAATGGAACACATTTCAAACAAAGAAAGATCGTCATAATGGAGCAGCCTACCCGACAAACACTGAACGAACAAAAAAACTGAACGAACCTTTTGTTATAACAAATATGAAAGACAAGGGCTGCTGGCTGGGTTAGTACTGCGTGAGCAACCATTTGTGGCACATGTGCCTCGGGCTCCCAAACACCTGTCCAACACGGTGTTGAAAGATTGTGCTCAGTCGGTGAAATTCAGACCTTATTGTTTGAAGAACATTAGGGTCATAATATTGAAGCTAGGCGCAATAAGGACCCTAACACAAGGGTCGGATGCCAGTGATACAGCACCTATGAGGATGATACAGCGAGTGTATCCAGTTGTAGCTCTGAGCGCCACCCTTGCCATCTCCAATTTATATAGATGATACATAGATGAATCATTTTCTGTGTTCAGTGATGAGGCATCTGATATAAGTAGCATAGATGAACAGTGTTAGCGGCTTCCATGGTGGTGTTTTCCATAGATATTTTCAAGAATTTCTTAATCTCTTCCTGACTGACGGACACTCTTTGAGGCTAGCTGAATCTCTTCCTGTGTGGGACCTTACAAAGCAATCTTTTCAAGACTACCTTACAATTTGAGCTTTTCCTATAATCGTTTCAATACTGCCTTATGCTTTATAAGCTTGGCTACATACCACCTTCCAGTACTAAAGCCAAGAATGCACGCGATTGCGTTATTTGTAAGCACACAGAACGATGAAACAGGAAGCGAAAATCTATCTTTAGCTGGTGCAACGAGAGCGAAGTCGCACTGTGCACCATGGACTACTTCGTTGATTATTACGCACCTCCAAAGTACTGAGTGTGTAATACAGTGTGTTACTGTGTAAATAGTGTGTGAAACTGTACATATTGTAATTTTAGTGAATTTTTACCACGTAATATTGACAAACATTTATAGTGGACACATTACTGACATGTATCACAGTTCCATGGAACATTATGAACATTCTACTGTATACATATTGTAAAGGTCACAAATATGCATCTTATACGATAAAAGAAACAAATAAAACTGCACTGAAAATACATAGAACAAATATTTGAAAATATATTTGAGGCAACACGCGGTGCTTGAATGGCCTGCACAACCGTGTCTGGGAGCTTCACACACAGGCGACCAGCCCCTGATGACGTCACAGCACACCTTGTCCACGTCCTCACAGCCAAAGTAAGTGGAATTTGATAATTATTTTTACATAGACATGTTCAGGGAAGGTAATTTATCATTTTACAAAGAAAATTTTTTGGCGGGAAACATTTGATGTCATGCACACTAGGGGAATTTCACAATAAACACAGTGCATCACAGTGGTTACATGGGGACATTCGTTTTGTATGACGTCCGTTTCACATGACGATCACGACGCCGGAACGGATTAAATTCGTTATTCGAGGTACCACTCTATACTGTATCTCAAAAATGTATTTATTAATCACAACAAATCAACCTTATCTATAAAATAAACATTGACAATGTTCTGGCGTAACCCTAGGGTTCTGCGGTTGAGAAACGCTGGTACAAATACTCAACTACCTAATGAAGACGACACTTACTGCAGATCTGTGTACTCCCGAGGGTCCAGCCTGCTGGGCTTGTTGAAACATGTGGTGCGCCAGATTCTCCTCCACTGATAGAAAGTGAGAGAAGTCCCCGCCACCCCCCGACGCCTCGTTTAACTGATCGCCTCGGATCTCCGCTATTTCACTTTTTAGTCCGCCGTTTTCTATTTCGTCACTAATTTCACAATGTTCGGTTTTGATTTCGGGCGTGTTTTCCGAATACACTTCAATGTCCTGCGGCGCATGCGATTCGTGGTGGAGTCGTGGTTCGGATTGAGAGCGCGAGTCATGAATCCGCATTTCATGTTGTATCCGAGAATCAAGTAGAACTCTGCCGTCGTGTATTCGTTCGGGCGACACATCTGGCTCCTGCTGCATATGGAGACTGTCTGTACGTTGGACAACTGATGATGCTTCATGAATAGCAAGGTGAGAGGTTTCATCATTTGGTTGAGGCACCACACACTTAGTGGAGTTCTCCTCCACATTGTCATCTCCCTGCATGACATCTGTCCTGTGATGTGAGTACGGCGCCACGTCTTCAGTTGGCAGCACTCCGTGACTCCCTCTATCCCCACTGTGCGATCTGGTACTTCCTCGATCGCCATCTCTCACTTCCCGGTCTTGTCTGCGACGTTTTGCCGGTCGCTCACCACCAATTGGAAGCTCCGGTCTCAGGGGTTGGGATGGGTCCTCGTCAGGAACAGCCAAGCCCTTAATTCTGAGGCACTCGGCGGCCTTAATTAACCCGGGAAGATCAGTCTGTTGCACATCCACCTCCCCGAGGTACATATAATCTAACAAAGCTTCTAGTTCGTGGCTTTTAATGTCTTTCAGCACAATCACAGGCTTTTGACACAGTGTGTGCTCGAACACCTCTGTAAAGAAGTCACTACACGCCATCAGCACCAGACGATGAACCGCAAAGAACTTTGTACCACATGCTAGCGTTACATCCGTGTAGCAACCCTGAAAAATACAAAGTTGTCATTAAGAGAAGCTGACATTTAGAAGATATACGGTATAACAAAAATATTAAGTACAAAAAAAATATAGTTGGCATTAACAGAAAATAACTGTTTAGAAGATACAGGATATAACAAAAACTAGTAGATATGTAAACTGCTTAGGACCCAATTGATGTTGAGTACTCTTTAAACTGCTCAAGACCCTACTGGTACTCAGTACTATGTAAACCTTGTATATACCTTGTAAACCTATGTATATCTTGTACGTAGATATTCACAAACAATGATGAGCTAATCAGAGAGATTTACTGTCTCCGACACTACGTACTTGGACCACAAGCTCACTGAAGTGCAAACTAACCGGTAGTAGACCCAAGAAAAACAACAAGCAAGAAGGGTTATTCAATAAATTAATTTAACACTTTCGCGCTTAGCGGACTAGCGTTAACGTCCAATCTTTTAAGTCCCTGGATACTTTGCCGACGCACCCGCTAGTCCAACGATAAAATATTTGTATAAATTCCATTTTCTATCCGATTTTGTTGGGGATAGTTTAGAAATGTTCGCCATGAAATTTACGTTTTTTCTAATAACCGAGAGCTTATTAAAGAAAACGGCATGGCAGTGATGCATCTTGGTATAACAATTGTATGGCACCGATATGCCGCCGCGGGTAACACTTCAGCCACTTCCAACCGTCTTGTTGGTTGGTTGCGACATTGATTCTATATTTATATTCATATGTCCGTATAGAGAATTTTATTGCGGTTCCAATGATACCATAATCAATGATGTAGGATAAATGTGGTCATCGCAATCATTAAGAGAGTGGAAACATTTGTTGCTGTTTGGCGCTCTCGCCAAACAGTTTGGCGAGAGCTTCTGTTTCTGTTTGAACTGTTTCAAACAGTTTCTGTTTGGCAGTATTTTATATGTATGTTCTTATATAGAATTCTATTGCGAACACAGTGATACCAAATTTAAATACGTAGGTCTACAATTAGTGTCAGGACAGTAAAAAGAGTATACACTTTTCGCTCCTACCGCTTAAGCGCGCGAGACGCCCAAAGCACATAGGGTAAGTTTTTTTACGCTTCCTAGAAAGCGCGAGTGTTAAATTTTAATAATAAAAGGATAGACTGGGAGAAAATAAACAGGGAACGAACAAATCCACAAGGGCCGTGATGAGGATTTGAACCTACATGCGAGAGCATCCCAGACGCTGCCTTAATCGACTGAGCTACGACAAGGTATAAGAATTGCAACCAGAAATTCTACTGAACTTACTTGGATCCCGCAGCCTCTCCGAGACACAAACCAGGATTTTGCACAATTCCCCCCTGCACTCGAGCTATGTCAATAGGACTACACTACACTGTGTAGTGTAGTGTAGTGTAAACAGGAAACTCACAAACATTCAATGGGAAAATGTTCTAAGTAATATAAATCCTACACAAGGAATAGAGAAACTGACTTCTGAAGCATATGAAGTCTGCCTGAAACATGTTCTGAAAATGGGAAAATGTTCTAAGTAATAAAAATCCTTCACAAGGAATACAGAAACTAACTTCTGAAGCATATGAAGTCTGTCTGAAACATGTTCCTTTGAGGAAAGCCAGAAAGAGGTCCAACGTAGAAAGAGAACGCAAACAACATTACAAAAGACGGAAAAAATTAACGGAAATGCTTAAACAGACACGACTTTCCATACAAAGAAGGAATAATTTATACAGGGAGAGAGAAGAAATCGAACAGAGACTGAAGCATTCCTATCAGACTGAAGAAAGGCAACTAAAACAGAAAGCAATTCAAGAAATACAGAAAAACCAAATATTTCTTCACATATGCTAAATCAAAAAGCAAAAACCACTGCCAGTATTGGACCTATTCGTACTAGTGAAGGTTCATACACTGAAGATGATAAAGAAATTAGTGAAATTCTAAAAAAGTAGTACGAGGACATGTTTAGCACTCTGATAAACTGCATGAAAGTGGAAGATCCAGAATTCTTTATGCGTGATATCCAAACCCCTGTAAATATAACCGATATCAACACGAGCGTGACTGATTTTGAAAGAGAAACTGACAATATGCCCATGCACTCAGCCCCAGATCCAGACTCGTGGAATTCAATATTTATAAAGAAATGCAAAGTGCCGGTAACACAGGCACTCAGTATAGTGTGGAGGAATAGCTTGGGCACGGGGGAGATACCAGATGCACATAAAGCAGCAGACATTGCCCCCTCTACACAAGGGAGGGAGCAAAGCATTGGGAAAGAATTATAGACCAGTTGCACTAACGTCCCACATAATAAAAGTATTTGAGAGAGTGATCAGGAGTCAGGTCACTAGTTTCATGGAAACCAATGACCTCCACAATCCAGGCCAACATGGATTTAGAACGGGAAGATCATGCCTCTCACAGCTACTTGACCATCATGACAAAATCACTAAGGCATTAGAAGAAAAAGAGAATGCAGATGTGGTATACATGGATTTTGCAAAGGCATTCAAAATGTAACCATGGAGTGATAGCACACAAAATGAGGTCAATGGGAATAACTGGTAAAGTAGGACGCAGGATACTCGGTTTTCTGTCGAACAGAACACAAAGATTAACAGTCAACCATATAAAATAAAGTCCAAGTGCAGTTAAAAGCTCTGTACCTCAAGGTACAGCCCTTGCACCACTGTTTTTCCTTATTCTCATATCAGATATAGACAAAAATACAAGGCACAGCTTCGTATCATCCTTTGCAGATGACACAAAAATCAGCATGAAAATTACCTCTGCTGAAGACATTGAAAACCTACAAGCAGATATTAATAAAGTTTTCGACTGGGCAGCAGAAAATAACATGATGTTTAACAGCGATAAATTCCAGGTACTCAGATATGGTAAAAATGAGGACCTTAAACATAATACAGGGTACAAAACATTCAAATATGCCCATAGTAGGAAAGCAACATGTAAAGGATTTGGGAATACTGTAATGATGTCTGATGACCGAACATTTAGGGAGCATAACCAAACAAATATTGTGGCAGCCAGAAAAATGATAGGATGGATTACAAGAACTTTCAAATCCAGGGATCCCATCACAATGGTTGTACTCTTCAAATCACTTGTGCTGTCCCGTCTTGAGTACTACTCAGTACTCACTTCCCTATTCAAAGCAGGAAAGATTGCTGAAATAGAGGGAATATAAAAAACATATACGGCATACATAGACATGGTAAAGCATCTAAATTATTGGGATCGTCTCAAAGCTCTCCAAATGTACTCGCTAGAAAGACAACAGGAGGGATATCAAATAATATACACATGGAAAATACTGGAGGGCCAGGTCCCAAATCTGCACAGTAAAATAACAACGTACTGGAGTGAACGATATGGAAGAAAATGCAGAATAGAACCAGTGAAGAGCAGAGGTGCCATAGGCACAATCAGAGAACTGTATAAAGATCAGAGGTCCACGTTGTTCAACACCCTCCCAGCGAGCATAAGAAATATTGCCGGAACAACCGTGGACATCTTCAAAAAGAAACTAGATTGTTTCCTACAAGGAGTGCCGGACCAACCGGGCTGTGGTGGGTATGTGGGCCTGTGGGCCACTCCAAGCAACAGCCTGGTGGACCAAACTCTCACAAGTCAAACCTGGCCTCAGGCCGAGCTTGGGGAGTAGAAGAACTCCCAGAACCCCATCAACCAGGTATTGACAACCCATATACACATTATCAACCCTACAAGTATACAGTTATCTTGACGTTATCTCGAGATGATTTCGGGGCTTTTTAGTGTCCCCGCGGCCCGGTCCTCGACCAGGCCTCTACCCCCAGGAAGCAGCCTGTGACAGCTGACTAACACCTAGGTACCTATTTACTGCTAGGTAACAGGGGCATAGGGTGAAAGAAACTCTGCTCATTGTTTCTCGCCGGCGCCCGGGATAGAACCCGGGACCACAGGATCACAAGTCCAGTGTGCTGTCCGCTCGGCCGACCGGCTCCCAACAGTGTAACCCTTAATACAGTACCTATTCAGTGTTTATTTGAATACAGTACAATGTACAATACCCAAAAATATACAATGATACAGAAAACCCAGAATACATTGAATAAACTATACAGTACTGTAGAATAAGTACATCATTCTTTAATGGAGTAGGTCTCCCAGAGCCAGCAAGTGGCCGCTCACAGTGCGGACCCTCAACATTATTTAAAAGTCCGTCCATTGATGGGTCCTGGGGTCGGTGTTGTGTACCAAGTGAAGGGGAAGATTTGTCTCCCTCATTTGATTGGATGTTCAGGAACCAGTTGGATTACAATAGCAAGCCAGTTGGGATACCGCTATACTCGGGAAATTGACTCAAACTTGTTAATTATGATTGGCTGCATTATTACAATGATATTAAACAATAACACCCATCTACTGAGTATATCTTACACACTGCACAGCATCACGGCCATCACCACCTACACACTCTTAGCTAATCATCAATACCACCATACAGCCGTCTGGGGGGCCAGATGGCTGAGTGGACAGCGCTCGGGATTTGTAGTCCCATGGCCCGGGGATCGATCCCCGGCAATGGCAGAAACAAATGGACAGTTTCTTTTACCCTGAAGCCCCTGTTTCCTAGCAGTAGATAGGTACCTGGGAGGTAAGACAGCTGCTACTGGGTGCTTCTTGGGGGATGTCTGTATGTGGGGAAAAAAAATTGATTGACAGTTTAGAGGCGGGCTGAAAGAGCCAGAGCTCAACCCCCATAAGCGCAACTAGGTGAATACAGACCGCTTCATAACATTAAATGTACCGAGCTTCTTGTGAGTTGACATACACAATAAACCATAGTGAAGTGTGTGGCAAGTTGTGTGACAAAGTCTTGGCCAGTCTGTCATCCCACAGCTGCATGGCAACAGTTTCAACAAAGTCTTAGACCAGTCTATCAACCTACAATTCAACATGATCAAACCACCTCAATACTGAATACAATACTGAGCTTTGCTAACTTATCTATTCCTTATCATTTTGATATTTTAATTTCCTAGTTTATTCTTAATTGTAGTAACAGTACTGGTACAGCACTTCATAATGAAGGGAATTATAACAAAATTACTTTAAACGTTTGTTTGATAAAATAATTGCATATCGTGTTCATGCAACAGAAACACAACTACTCGAGGCAACATTTATGATTTTAACCAAACGGCATAAAGTTGTGGATGGAGGCAAAGGGACGGGACATAGGGAGCCGGAAATGCACGTCTTACCTTTTCTCGTAGTATCCGCAGGAGGTGGAAAAATGCAGGTTTGTGGTTGTTCCACTTGAGTGAGAGGAGGTCTTCCCCCATCTTGGTAACACACACACTACAAAACCTGTAAACAAATAACAAAATTACTAACAATCTCCGAACACAGCTTCACAACCATATTATGACAGCTGGTGCTGGACAGTGCCGACCACCTTCCAGTGCCAGAGCCACAACTAATGCCTCTGGCAGCTGGTGCTGGGCAGTGCCGACCACCTTCCAGTGCCAGAGCCACAACTAATGCCTCTGGCAGCTGGTGCTGGACAGTGCCGACCACCTTCCAGTGCCAGAGCCACATAACTAATGCCTCTGGCAGCTGGTGCTGGACAGTGCCGACCACCTTCCAGTGCCAGAGCCACATAACTAATGCCTCGGGCAGCTGGTGCTGGGCAGTGCCGACTACCTTCCAGTGCCAGAGCCACATAACTAATGCCTCGGGCAGCTGGTGCTGGACAGTGCCGACCACCTTCCAGTGCCAGAGCCACAACTAATGCCTCTGGCAGCTGGTGCTGGACAGTGCCGACCACCTTCCAGTGCCAGAGCCACATAACTAATGCCTCTGGCAGCTGGTGCTGGGCAGTGCCGACTACCTTCCAGTGCCAGAGCCACATAACTAATGCCTCGGGCAGCTGGTGCTGGACAGTGCCGACCACCTTCCAGTGCCAGAGCCACATAACTAATGCCTCTGGCAGCTGGTGATGGACAGTGCCGACTACCTCCAGTGCCAGAGCCACATAACTAATGCCTCTGGCAGCTGGTGCTGGACAGTGCCACCCACCTTCCAGTGCCAGAACACTTACACCCTGACCTGATATAACACAAGATTCACACACTTTTGACGGTCGAGAGGCGGGACCAAGGAGCCAAAGCTCAACCCCCAGAAGCACAACAAGGCAAGTACACTTATACCCTGGCCTGAAATAACATTTAAGACCCCACCAAGATATTTCTCAAACATCTACAGAAAAACTAGGTAGATCTAAGGGTTTCCAACGTGGTCATTTAACTTGTGACACGACATACAGCGTAGCCAATATTCTAATGCTTAGAGTCAAGTCTGACGCCACGAATAGTCCACAGTAAATAGAGGAAAAGGGGTCACATTATACGGAAGGTTTCACGACAACATTCTCCCTATTCCAACTCGCTCCAAATATAAATACAACCATGACACTATTACCTTACCTAACTAGGCCTGAAATCCCTAAAAAGTACTGCTAGCTGCTACTTATCCTCACATTGGCATCTATTGTTTAACTTTGCACTGCTCTCTAACGTAACTAAATATCCTATCTGCAAGGGACGAACTTGAGAAAACAAACAAGAAAATGAAGACACAGAAAAAAAAAAGAGAACAAAAAAAGACGTTCACTGTAACAAGTCGGCTAAGAGGATGAACACACTATTATCCAAATTCAACATTAACAGTCTAAACAGCTGTGGCTGTCGATGCTGACAGCACCTGTCTGTTGCAGACTGTCGTCGTCGTCGTCCATGAACATACAGTTACTGGGAACAAAAGCTCCAAGTAGCACGGGCTATGGTGAGCCCGTAGTGGACTTGTTGCAGATGGCCTTTCCTCTACTTTATACACACTAGGAAACATCCAAGCATCTTTGTGTGGGCAACAACCGCTGCACACCTCACAACTCTTCACCCTCAGACCTGCCTCAACTCCTCGCACACAAAATGCAAACAAAATAATGAAATACAAGAAAATCCTCCAGCCACGAGCGGCAAACAGTAACACAAGTCGTGGCCGTCGCCTACATCAACCTTAAGGCCGAACATAACAAATTTTAACATCAGTCAAGTTAAAACTCACCAGGTGCATGAGAGCTTGTAGGGAGGACCAAGACCACGCCCACAGTGGCCCCACGCCCACCGGGGCCCCACGCCCACCGGGGCCCCACGCCCACAGTGGCCCCACGCCCACAGTGGCCCCACGCCCACCGTGGCCCCACGCCCACCGTGGCCCCACGCCCACCGGGCCCCACGCCCACCGTGGCCCCACGCCCACAGTGGCCCCACGCCCACCGTGGCCCCACGCCCACCGTGGCCCCACGCCCACCGTGGCCCACGCCCACCGTGGCCCCACGCCCACCGAGGCCCCACGCCCACCGGGGCCCCACGCCCACAGTGGCCCCACGCCCACCGTGGCCCCACGCCCACAGTGGCCCCACGCCCACCGTGGCCCCATGCCCACAGTGGCCCCACGCCCACCGTGGCCCCACGCCCACCGTGGCCCCACGCCCACCGTGGCCCCACGCCCACCGGGGCCCCACGCCCACAGTGGCCCCACGCCCACCGTGGCCCCACGCCCACAGTGGCCCCACGCCCACCGTGGCCCCACGCCCACCGTGGCCCCACGCCCACCGTGGCCCCACGCCCACCGTGGCCCCACGCCCACCGTGGCCCCACCCACACCCCCCTCCACACACAGCTGCGGGTACACCAACAAACAACCCCGCATCAGGACCCCCGATGCGGGTACCTGCCAAAACACCAATACCCGCCATAACTGGGGCACTGGCACCTCAGGAGATCCCCGGGGCATCTCAGGGGACAAAACATCCCCTTAAACACCGCCACATTGCGGGACAAACATTACATACACAAACAATCACAACACACAAGCATCTCTCCCTCCATCATCACCCCCCAAGGCAGAGCTTCCCTGCGTATTTATCTCCAGTTTTACCTCCCCGGGACTTATTTCTGGCCCGAGGGAGGTGGACACGCACCTGGGAGCGCCGCGCCTCGCCTCTCATACACTCGGGGCCCTCGGGAACAGGGAACACCGGCCGCCAACACAAACTCCGGATAAATTTCTCTCCTGTGCGTCCAGGACGGAATACATCCAGGTGTCTGAATGCGACGCACAGGTAAAAAATACATCACTAAATTACCCGAAACAGTAATTAATTCTCCCATCAGCTTCTCATATATATAAAAATATTTATTTTTATTGGTATACTGTGGCTCTAGACTCTCGATAATTATACAGTTANCCCCCAGGCTGGTATTGTTCCAACCCCCCAGGCTGGGAGTGTTCCACCCCCCCAGGCTGGGATTGTTCCAACCCCCCAGGCTGGGATTGTTCCACCCCCCAGGCTGGGAGTGTTCCACCCCCCAGGCTGGTATTGTTCCAACCCCCAGGCTGGGATTGTTCCACCCCCAGGCTGGGAGTGTTCCCCCCCCCAGGCTGGGAGTGTTCCACCCCCAGGCTGGGAGTGTTCCACCCCCCAGGCTGGGAGTGTTCCACCTCCCAGGCTGGGAGTGTTCCACCCCCCAGGCTGGGATTGTTCCACCCCCAGGCTGGGATTGTTCCACCCCCCAGGCTGGGAGTGTTCCACCCCCAGGCTGGAGTGTGTTCCACCCCCAGGCTGGGAGTGTTCCACCCCCAGGCTGGGAGTGTTCCACCCCCAGGCTGGGAGTGTTCCACCCCCAGGCTGGGATTGTTCCACCCCCCAGGCTGGAAGTGTTCCACCCCCCAGGCTGGGAGTGTTCCACCCCCCAGGCTGGGAGTGTTCCACCCCCAGGCTGGGAATGTTCCACCCCCAGGCTGGGAGTGTTCCACCCCCCAGGCTGGGAGTGTTCCACCCCCAGGCTGGGATTGTTCCACCCCCCAGGCTGGGAGTGTTCCACCCCCCAGGCTGGGAGTGTTCCACCCCCCAGGCTGGGATTGTTCCACCCCCCAGGCTGGGATTGTTCCACCCCCAGGCTGGGATTGTTCCACCCCCAGGCTGAGAGTGTTCCACCCCCCAGGCTGGGATTGTTCCACCCCCAGGCTGGGATTGTTCCACCCCCAGGCTGGGATTGTTCCACCCCCCAGGCTGGGATTGTTCCACCCCCAGGCTGGGAGTGTTCCACCCCCCAGGCTGGGAGTGTTCCACCCCCCAGGCTGGGAGTGTTCCCCCCCAGGCTGGGATTGTTCCACCCCCAGGCTGGAATGTTCCACCCCCAGGCTGGATTGTTCCACCCCAGGCTGGGAATGTTCCACCTCCCAGGCTGGGATTGTTCCAACCCCCCAGGCTGGTATTGTTCCAACCCCCAGGCTGGTATTGTTCCAACCCCCCAGGCTGGGATTGTTCCACCCCCCAGGCTGGGAATGTTCCACCCCCAGGCTGGTATTGTTCCAACCCCCAGGCTGGGATTGTTCCACCCCCCAGGCTGGGAATGTTCCACCCCCAGGCTGGGATTGTTCCACCCCCAGGCTGGAGTGTTCCACCCCCAGGCTGGGATTGTTCCACCCCCCAGGCTGGGAGTGTTCCCCCCCAGGCTGGGCTTACAAGACATACTAAGACATGAGCCTGGGGCCAGATTCACGAAACCACTTACGCAAACACTTACGAACCTCTACATCTTTTCTCAATCTTTGGCGGCTTTGTTTACAATTATTAAACAGTTAATGAGCTACGAAGCACCAGGAGGCTGTTTAGAACAATTACAACAGTTGATTGGCAAGCTTTCATGTTTGTAAACTATTTAATAAATGTAACCAAAGCTGTCAAAGATTGAGGAAAGATGTACATGTTCGTAAGTGTTTGCCTAAGTGCTTTCGTGAATCTGGCCCCAGGTGTGTGGCCAAGACTGCAACACTTGCACCATGCCGTCCAGCTGACCAGTCCGTGTTGTCCACAGCGATGCAGCCTTCAAGACCCCGCCGTGTCTAGCTCTAGGGTCTTCAAGACATAAGTGCATAAAACAGTGAATAACAGTTATCACAGTGCATAAAACTTTTGAAACACTGTAATATAGTTAAAGTCAACTGTTAAGTTTGATCAATGTTGTACATCACAGCCTTACTGAATAAGTATAATGTCTTTCCGAATCATTTTTCTATTTATTAATACAGTATAATGTACCGTTCATTTTGGTTTAAAATAGTTTTGAAGGTTTTTGAAGTGGCCCTTGGGGAAGAAGTGACAAGACTGATAACAATACTTGTGTTCTCTTGGTAAATCTCCACCTTATTATGGAGTGATGATGCACTTAACAGCCATAGAGCACCACATCCAAATATGAGGCCTAGTGTGCCATGTTGCCTTTCTACACGACTCATACAACATCACAGTATTAAGCAAGGCTCAAGCACAAGCCATGAAGTCATTCAAACAAATCTATGCTTGCTTTTAATCTAATATTATTTTGTTTTTTTCCCTTAGACAAAGTCATGAAGCTGCACTTTGCAAATATTTTGCAGAAATGTATTTTTTATTTTG
>WNGS01004946.1:30118384-30155843 GCA_020271785.1 Procambarus virginalis
TGGTAGGAGAAGAAAATATCAAAGTGTTCAGTGAGATCCTCAAGGTCTTCTCTGAGTACTCTTTATTTTCTTCTCCGAGGCTATGGGTCCCTACACTTGCACCAGAGGTGGTACCCCTTCTAGGTTTAAAAAAAAAAAAAAAAAAATATATATATATAATATATTATATAATATATATATATAATATATATAAGATATATATATATATAATAATACCTTCCCAGCATCCATATACACATTAATTTTCAGGGAATTTTATTTCAGTTTAAAAACAAATCCTGGAAATATTTGTTTTTGTTAAAATAATGTTGAAAGACCTATTTTCAATATATTTGTTGAAAGGCCTTTTTCAATATATAATATATATATATTTTTTTTTTTTTTTTTTTTTTTTTTTATATATATATGTATATATATATATATATATATGTAATATATATATATATATTATATATATATTATATATATATATTATAATATAATATAATATAATATGCGAACAAGCCTGAAGGTCCCCAGGACTATATGCAACTGAAAACTCACACGCCAGAAGTGACTCGAACCCATACTGCCAGGAGCAACGCAACTGGTATGTACAGGACGCCTAATCCGCTTGACCATCACGACCGGACATAAGGAAGTGATAGCCGAAGCTATTGAACCACTTCCCCGCCGGCACTCGGATGGTAATCTTAATGATGCTAATGTCCGGAACACACTGTTATGTTCTAACCCTTCACAGTACACAGTAATACACTTCTTACCTTCCTCATATTCTTACCTTCCTCATATTCTTACCTTCCTCATATTCTTACCTTCCTCATATTCTTACCTTCCTCATATTCTTACCTTCCTCATATTCTTACCTTCCTCATATTCTTACCTTCCTCATATTCTTGCCTTCCTCATATTCTTCCTCATATTCTTACCTTCCTCATATTCTTACCTTCCTCATATTCTTACCTTCCTCATATTCTTACCTTCCTCATATTCTTACCTTCCTCATATTCTTACCTTCCTCATATTCTTACCTTCCTCATATTCTTCCTCATATTCTTATCTTCCTCATATTCTTACCTTCCTCATATTCTTACCTTCCTCATATTCTTACCTTCCTCATATTCTTCCTCATATTCTTACCTTCCTCATATTCTTCCTCATATTCTTACCTTCCTCATATTCTTACCTTCCTCATATTCTTGCCTTCCTCATATTCTTACCTTCCTCATATTCTTGCCTTCCTCATATTCTTACCTTCCTCATATTTACCTTCCTCATATTCTTACCTTCCTCATATTCTTACCTTCCTCATATTCTTACCTTCCTCATATTCTTACCTTCCTCATATTCTTACCTTCCTCATATTCTTACCTTCCTCATATTCTTACCTTCCTCATATTCTTACCTTCCTCATATTCTTGCCTTCCTCATATTCTTACCTTCCTCATATTCTTACCTTCCTCATATTCTTACCTTCCTCATATTCTTACCTTCCTCATATTCTTACCTTCCTCATATTCTTACCTTCCTCATATTCTTACCTTCCTCATATTCTTGCCTTCCTCATATTCTTCCTCATATTCTTACCTTCCTCATATTCTTACCTTCCTCATATTCTTACCTTCCTCATATTCTTACCTTCCTCATATTCTTACCTTCCTCATATTCTTACCTTCCTCATATTCTTACCTTCCTCATATTCTTACCTTCCTCATATTCTTCCTCATATTCTTACCTTCCTCATATTCTTCCTCATATTCTTACCTTCTTCATATTCCTACCTTATTCTTACCTTTCTCTTTCCTGCTCCTTCGTCCCGTCCCCATATCCGGGTCCAAAAACTCTCAGGAAGGACCCGTAGCAGCTTTCTAACTCCCCATGTACTTATTTACTGGTAGGTGAACAGGTTCATCAGGGTGAAAGAAACGCTGTCCATTTGTTTCCGCCTCCACCGGGGATCGAACCCCGGAACCTCAGGACTACGAATCCTGAGCGCTGTCCACTCAGCTGTCAGCCAAAAGTCTGGCCATGCACTAAACACCTGCTCATCTTGCTGGTCCTGCTCCTGCAGGTGTTAGTGGCCACGCACTAAACACCTGCTCATCTTGCTGGTCCTGCTCCTGCAGGTGTTAGTGGCCACGCACTAAACACCTGCTCATCTTGCTGGTCCTGCTCCTGCAGGTGTTAGTGGCCACACACTAAACACCTGCTCATCTTGCTGGTCCTGCTCCTGCAGGTGTTAGTGGCCACGCACTAAACACCTGCTCATCTTGCTGGTCCTGCTCCTGTAGGTGTTAGTGGCCACGCACTAAACACCTGCTCATCTTGCTGGTCCTGCTCCTGTAGGTGTTAGTGGCCATGCACTAAACACCTGCTCATCTTGCTGGTCCTGCTCCTGTAGGTGTTAGTGGCCACGCACTAAACACCTGCTCATCTTGCTGGTCCTGCTCCTGCAGGTGTTAGTGGCCACACACTAACACCTGCTCATCTTGCTGGTCCTGCTCCTGCAGGTGTTAGTGGCCACACACTAAACACCTGCTCATCTTGCTGGTCCTGCTCCTGCAGGTGTTAGTGGTCATGTACATTATGCGAGAGCTCACTTAGTCACATACCAGTACATGATTATAGTGATTTGTTGCTGCATTTGCTCTCCCTTACTGTATAAGGTTGTGGTGCAGTGTTTGCTTTCCCGGTACCCAAGATGTCTGCCTGTCTGTGTAACGGGTTGCTGTGGCTTTCCCAGTTGAGTTAGTACCTGCCTCTGCAGTTGCTCCAGCTAGGCTTTAGTGTTTTTTTTAATCTTTGGACCATTCCTGTGAGCTTCATCTTGTGGCCTTCTGGATTCTGCGGTGTTTGCTGTTTGTTGCCGCTGAACTTTAGGCTGCCTTGTGTTTTGCTGGCACCAGAATTATCATCTGGGATCCATTGGGAGCCACCAGAAAATTGTTTCATTATATTTGGCACTTAATTTGTCATCGTTTGCAGGTGGCAGGAACGGCAGAAGCCCTCAGTGTCACGTGTCCCAGTATAGCCAGTGCCGAGAGTCTTGCCGACCTCATAGATGGATATTGCCGCCTTGTCAACAACACGCGCACCTCCCTTTGGAATACAAAAGGTTAGTTAAGTTTTGCCAATTGAGCAGTTCTTGAGTGATATTTTTTTAAGACTAAGTTTTATATTGTTATAACACAATAATTTTAGGAGTGTCAAAGCTCTGCTGGTACAGTGGTTCCCAACATTTTTGGACTTGCAGCCCTGTTTACCAGTACTCAAGATCTGTGACCTCCACCACACTTCATAATGGAGTTGACCTTGGAGGGAGCCCCCTGTTGCTCCCCCGGCTCTAACACTGAATCAGTGCCATATTACCAGGTGCCATCAGTCATGGAGTTCTTATTGGCCTACTGGGGACCACAAGCTAGAACTTGGCCCCCTCAAAGAGGTACAGGGAGCAGTGGCACTATGAAAACCTGTTACATAGTTATTCATGCCTGCTACCACCAAGGGAAGGCACCCAGACAGTCAGTGAAACAAAACAAGACTACTGTACTGCATGGTTAGAAACTAGACTGCAGCCTCAAATTTGCCCAGTAAAATAACAACATGCTAGAATGAACGACATGGAAGGAAATGCAGAATAGAGCCAGTGAAGAGTAAAGGTGCCATAGGCATTGTGGGGAAAACTGACTCGTGGGATTTTACTATTTATTTTAATTACAGTTAATGAATTTATTTATAATTTATTTCTATATTGATTTATTTCTTACCATAGCGAACTCTGATACGATAGTGGACTATATGATTCTAATTTCTCACAAGTAGCTTTCCTTCACAAGTTGATGGAGGGGGGGTATTTATATTACAGTATACAAGTCAAAATTAATCAATTTATAAAAAAAATTCTACTGCTGGTTATTCTAAAATGAATGGTAAGTAATAAGTAAATGTTAAACAGCTTAGCTGCTTTGTAGAATGCAGCCTGGTTAACAAGCCATGTGGGCATGTCGTGATCACTTACAGTGTAACGCCTCGTGGATCAGGCTATAATGGTGTCATGGCGTGCCTCGTGTTGAGCCAGGTAACTTGCTGCCGATGCCTCAAGTCATCACAATTTACCTGCCGGAATAATACACCGTAAAATGCAACAACATCCTTATAACAGATATGACACTGAGTATGATTGATTTAATATTGGGCGCTTACCCATTTTTGAGTGTTCTCCTGCCTCATAACCGGATCAAAATTAACTAATGTTAATACATTATTGAACTGGCTCCAAAATACCTGGTAATTCTCAAGTATTGGTAGCACTGTGTAGTTCGTGTTCCTCACGGGAAGTCTGCTTGATGGCATCCCTCTCTCCTTCTGCATTCAAAACAGTTCAGTTTTATTTCGAGAAAAGTTACGTTATTTAATATATTTGATTGTAAGTTGTTCCATTTAACACCGGAAAGTGTTTATTGTTAAATACAGTCATCTTACTGCTGGGTTTAATATTCGTTTATCTATATTACAGTACAGTATTTGTTATGAGACGTAAACAACGCACAGTTCTATTCTCATTTTTTAAAGAATGATGCATCCTATTATCTCTTAATGTGTAACTGAGGTAATTTAATTGTTAGTAATTTAACACTTTGGTCCGGGCATGACGCAATGCTGCGTCATCCGTTTACTGTCGGTAGTCACGGTGATGACGCAATGCTGCGTCATCCACTAAAATAAAAGCCAAAAATCAGGTTTTTAGCCTATTTTTTGGGGACTGCTTTTAAAATGCGTGCCTATGTCTTCCCTACACGCCTATGTCATGTTCAACACACAACACTGAGGTGGTAAGTACAAAAAAATTGTATTATTTGTATATATTTTTGTTTTGTTCATACTTTCGCGTATTGTACTGGCAATATTGTTCTTCAGTTGGCCCTTATATGCACATATCCATCTAAAGCATTCTATTAGGAACAATTTCATACCTAAATGAGCGCTGTAACATGAAAATTGAGATTAGCAATAAGTATAATACTAAACATTTGTGGGCAGGAATTGGGAGTGTAGCTGGAAGGCGTCTGGGCACTTATTCACGGCTAACACATGACCCGTTTTCAACTCGTCGGCGGTTGGAGCGTGACCAGGTTTTTATTTTATATGCTAATGTTCCTCTAGAGAATTCTATTGCGAACCCATTGATACCAAAATGAAAGACCTAGGACGAAAATTGAGGTGACCAGAGTGAAAAGAGTAAATACATTTTATCGCTTTTGCGCGCTCCTGGGTACCTCGTTCGCACTTTCTCTGTTTGCTGCAGGTAATTAGCCAGGCTTTTGGAGTTTATGTGCATTTAGTGCTGTAGGGAATTCTATTGCGAACACAATGATACCAAATTTAATCTCGTAGGACGAGAATTGAGGTAACAAAGTTGAAGAGAGTATACACTTTTCAGAATTACCGCGTGCTCCTGTGAAACGCTGGGACCCACATCGCATAGTTGAGGGGTGGCGCGGCGGGTGCGCCAAAGTGTTAATGTAAAGCAACAGCATTTAATGCTTGTTACATTAAAATCTGAATGTGTTAGAATTTCTGATGAGCTTAATAAGAGAACACTGAACATCACAGGTCCACAGTTGTTAAATATATTCTCTCGGCAAGTATAAGAAATATTGCCGGAACAAAAGTGGAATTCTTGAGGAAAAAGTGCACATTTTTCCGCAAGATGTGCTGGACCAACCGGGCTGTAGTGGACATGTGGGCAGGTAGGCCGCTCCAAGCAACAACCTGTTGAACCAAGCTCTCAAAAGTCAAGCCTCTTCCCCGACCAGTCTTGGGGAATAGGAGTACAAAGTGTGATTTCTGAGTCAGTAGGGGTGTGGGGAGTGATGTACTCACCTAGTTGTGCTTGTGGGGGTTGAACTCTAGTTCTTTGGTCATGTATGGGTCAGTAAGTGTGTGTGTGGAGTGATGTATGGATCAGTAAAGTGTGTGTGGAGTGTGTATGGACTAATGTACGGGTTAGTAAGTGTGTGTGTGGAGTGATGTATGGATCAGTAAGTGTGTGTGGAGTGTGTATGGAGTAATGTATGGGTCAGTAAGTGTGTGTGTGGAGTGATGTATGGATCAGTAAAGTGTGTGTGGAGTGTGTATGGAGTAATGTATGGGTCAGTAAGTGTGTGTGTGGAGTGATGTATGGATCAGTAAAGTGTGTGTGGAGTGTGTATGGAGTAATGTATGGGTTAGTAAGTGTGTGTGGAGTGATGTATGGATCAGTAAAGTGTGTGTGTGTATGGAGTGATGTACGGGTTAGTAAGTGTGTGTGGAGTGATGTATGGATCAGTAAGTGTGTGTGTGTGTGTGTGGAGTGATGTATGGATCAGTGTGTGTGTGTGTGTGGAGTGATGTATGGATCAGTGTGTGTGTGTGTGTGGAGTGATGTATGGATCAGTGTGTGTGTGGAGTGATGTATGGATCAGTGTGTGTGTGGAGTGATGTATGGATCAGTGTGTGTGGAGTGATGTCTGGATCAGTGTGTGTGTGGAGTGATGTATGGATCAGTGTGTGTGTGGAGTGATGTATGGATCAGTGTGTGTGTGGAGTGATGTATGGATCAGTAAGTGTGTGTGTGGAGTGATGTATGGATCAGTGTGTGTGTGTGGAGTGATGTATGGATCAGTGTGTGTGTGGAGTGATGTATGGATCAGTGTGTGTGTGGAGTGATGTATGGATCAGTGTGTGTGTGGAGTGATGTATGGATCAGTGTGTGTGTGGAGTGATGTATGGATCAGTGTGTGTGGAGTGATGTATGGATCAGTGTGTGTGTGGAGTGATGTATGGATCAGTGTGTGTGTGGAGTGATGTATGGATCAGTGTGTGTGTGTGGAGTGATGTATGGATCAGTGTGTGTGTGTGTGTGGAGTGATGTATGGATCAGTAAGTGTGTGTGGAGTGATGTATGGATCAGTAAGTGTGTGTGTGTGTGTGTGTGTGTGTGTGTGTGTGTGTGTGTGTGTGTGTGTGTGTGGAGTGATGTATGGATCAGTGTGTGTGTGTGGAGTGATGTATGGATCAGTGTGTCTGTGTGGAGTGATGTATGGATCAGTAAGTGTGTGTGTGTGGAGTGATGTATGGATCAGTAAGTGTGTCTGTGTGTGGAGTGATGTATGGATCAGTGTGTGTGTGTGGAGTGATGTATGGATCAGTAAGTGTGTGTGTGTGGAGTGATGTATGGATCAGTAAGTGTGTGTGTGTGTGGAGTGATGTATGGATCAGTAAGTGTGTGTGGAGTGATGTATGGATCAGTAAGTGTGTCTGTGTGGAGTGATGTATGGATCAGTAAGTGTGTGTGTGTGGAGTGATGTATGGATCAGTAAGTGTGTGTGTGTGGAGTGATGTATGGATCAGTAAGTGTGTGTGTGTGGAGTGATGTATGGATCAGTAAGTGTGTGTGTGTGGAGTGATGTATGGATCAGTAAGGTGTGTGGAGTGATGTATGGATCAGTAAGGTGTGTGTGTGGAGTGATGTATGGATCAGTAAGGTGTGTGGAGTGATGTATGGATCAGTAAGGTGTGTGTGTGGAGTGATGTATGGATCAGTAAGGTGTGTGGAGTGATGTATGGATCAGTAAGGTGTGTGTGTGGAGTGATGTATGGATCAGTAAGGTGTGTGTGTGGAGTGATGTATGGATCAGTAAGGTGTGTGTGTGGAGTGATGTATGGATCAGTAAGGTGTGTGGAGTGATGTATGGATCAGTAAGGTGTGTGTGTGGAGTGATGTATGGATCAGTAAGGTGTGTGGAGTGATGTATGGATCAGTAAGTGTGTCTGTATGGAGTGATGTATGGATCAGTAAGTGTGTCTGTGTGAAGTGATGTATGGGTCAGTAAGTGTGTGTGTGGAGTGATGTATGGATCAGTAAGTGTGTGTGTGGAGTGATGTATGGATCAGTAAGTGTGTCTGTGTGAAGTGATGTATGGGTCAGTAAGTGTGTGTGTGGAGTGATGTATGGATCAGTAAGTGTGTGTGTGGAGTGATGTATGGAGCAACAGTGTGTGGTACAGTTGGTGGACATGACATAGTGCAGCCCATCCTCCTGTTTTGGTACTACTTTAAGTAACGCCGAGGACCATAGTACAGTACAGTATATATATTGACATGTAACAAAATTAGAACGTTGAAATCTGAACTATTGAGTTGGACAAACCAGAAAACTTTTTGTTTACTTGTGTTGCATTGACAAAGTAAACTAACCTATCCTAATTTCCCTAGGCCTAATACACGATGTCTGAGGACTAATATAGTAACGTGTGTGCTGTACGTGGCCTAGGAATATTTAAGTTTGTGTTTTAAAAAAATTCCTTACTAATCCGTATACTACTACTATCTAGAAACTAAGAACGTCCAAATTCTGACTATTGACAATCGTCACAGTAGGTACTGTCATGATGGAGGATGGGTTGCCTACTTACGGTATACGAGGAGCAACAGTGTGAAGTACAGTTGAGGTGCTTGATGATGTGAGTCTGCACTAGCAGCAACAGTGTGAAGTACAGTTGAGGTGCTTGATGATGTGAGTCTACACTAGCAGCAACAGTGTGAAGTACACTTGTCATGAGTGATGTAGTGAGTCTGCACTAGCAGCAACAGTGTGAAGTACACTTGTCATGAGTGATGTAGTGAGTCTACGTCAGGAGTGACACTGTATGCTACAGATGTTGTGTTTGATGTAATGTTCCTCCACCAGGACAGTCAGTTATCATGCTTGATGTAGTGATCCTCCACCAGGACAGTCAGTTATCATGCTTGATGTAGTGATCCTCCACCAAGAGTGACAGACAGTGGAGGGGGGGGGGGGAGAGTTGTCTTGCATTCTGTAGTGGTCTTCCACCAAGAGTGACAGTATGCTTGATTTAACTGCAAACTAACAAATTCTGAACAGTATGTAATATTTTGTTGTATATATGCATGAAATATGCATACAGTACATCTATGCCTTTCATGTTTATTCATACACATTTATATATTAACATACATGTATATAAATACATGTGAATAATATTCTTTTATACATGTTTGTATGAACACACACACTCCTAAAGCATGGGAAATGAGGTATTGATAAACTAGGATCTTGTTACCAATTATTAGTAGTGATTTGTTGTCTCCCACGCGGACAGAACGTTGTGCTTGCCGGCTCGGCCAGACCGAGCAGGACTGTTTCCTTGTTACTAACTCTTCCTCGTCTTTCCTCTCTGCTCCCTGGCGCTGCTTGTCCAATGGCTGGCTGACTTGCTACATGGGCTCCTTTCTTGCTCATTACATCACCAACCATAGTTCATGTTTGGAAGTCTTTACCATGCCCGTGCCAGACGCCACAAGGTTTGTTACAGCCCAGTTTGTATCTTCCCCGCACGTGTTACCCTTACTTCAGTGTATGAAGCTGTTTGTCTTCCTCGCACGTGTTACCCTTACTCCAGTGTATGAAGCTGTTTGTCTTCCCTGCACGTGTTACCCTTACTCTAGTGTATGAAGCTGTTTGTCTTCCCCGCACGTGTTACCCTTACTCCAGTGTATGAAGCTGTTTGTCTTCCCTGCACGTGTTACCCTTACTCTAGTGTATGAAGCTGTTTGTCTTCCCTGCACGTGTTACCCTTACTCCAGTGTATGAAGCTGTTTGTCTTCCCTGCACGTGTTACCCTTACTCTAGTGTATGAAGCTGTTTGTCTGCACGTGTTACCCTTACTCTAGTGTATGAAGCTGTTTGTCTTCCCTGCACGTGTTACCCTTACTCTAGTGTATGAAGCTGTTTGTCTTCCCCGCACGTGTTACCCTTACTCTAGTGTATGAAGCTGTTTGTCTTCCCTGCACGTGTTACCCTTACTCTAGTGTATGAAGCTGTTTGTACCTTCACCGCACGTGTTACCCTTACTCTAGTGTATGAAGCTCAGTTTGTACCTTCACCGCACGTATTACCCTTACTCTAGTGTATGAAGCTCAGTTTGTACCTTCACCGCACGTGTTACCCTTACTCTAGTGTATGAAGCTCAGTTTGTACCTTCACCGCACGTATTACCCTTACTCTAGTGTATGAAGCTCAGTTTGTACCTTCACCGCACGTGTTACCCTTACTCTAGTGTATGAAGCTCAGTTTGTACCTTCACCGCACGTGTTACCCTTACTCTAGTGTATGAAGCTCAGTTTGTACCTTCACCGCACGTGTTACCCTTACTCTAGTGTATGAAGCTCAGTTTGTACCTTCACCGCACGTGTTACCCTTACTCTAGTGTATGAAGCTCAGTTTGTACCTTCACCGCACGTGTTACCCTTACTCTAGTGTATGAAGCTCAGTTTGTACCTTCACCGCACGTGTTACCCTTACTCTAGTGTATGAAGCTCAGTTTGTACCTTCACCGCACGTGTTACCCTTACTCTAGTGTATGAAGCTCAGTTTGTACCTTCACCGCACGTGTTACCCTTACTCTAGTGTATGAAGCTCAGTTTGTACCTTCACCGCACGTGTTACCCTTACTCTAGTGTATGAAGCTCAGTTTGTACCTTCACCGCACGTGTTACCCTTACTCTAGTGTATGAAGCTCAGTTTGTACCTTCACCGCACGTGTTACCCTTACTCTAGTGTATGAAGCTCAGTTTGTACCTTCACCGCACGTGTTACCCTTACTCTAGTGTATGAAGCTCAGTTTGTACCTTCACCGCACGTATTACCCTTACTCTAGTGTATGAAGCTCAGTTTGTACCTTCACCGCACGTATTACCCTTACTCTAGTGTATGAAGCTCAGTTTGTACCTTCACCGCACGTGTTACCCTTACTCTAGTGTATGAAGCTCAGTTTGTTCCTTCACCGCACGTGTTACCCTTACTCTAGTGTATGAAGCTCAGTTTGTACCTTCACCGCACGTGTTACCCTTACTCTAGTGTATGAAGCTCAGTTTGTACCTTCACCGCACGTGTTACCCTTACTCTAGTGTATGAAGCTCAGTTTGTACCTTCACCGCACGTGTTACCCTTACTCTAGTGTATGAAGCTCAGTTTGTACCTTCACCGCACGTGTTACCCTTACTCTAGTGTATGAAGCTCAGTTTGTACCTTCACCGCACGTGTTACCCTTACTCTAGTGTATGAAGCTCAGTTTGTACCTTCACCGCACGTGTTACCCTTACTCTAGTGTATGAAGCTCAGTTTGTACCTTCACCGCACGTGTTACCCTTACTCTAGTGTATGAAGTCCAGTTTGTACCTTCACCGCACGTGTTACCCTTACTCTAGTGTATGAAGTCCAGTTTGTACCTTCACCGCACGTGTTACCCTTACTCTAGTGTATGAAGCTCAGTTTGTACCTTCACCGCACGTGTTACCCTTACTCTAGTGTATGAAGCTCAGTTAGTATCTTCACCGCACGTATTACGCTTATACTCCAGTGTATAAAGCGATACTTGTAAATTTCACCGCATTTGCCACTCATGTTTCGGTATGCAAAGTGTGTTTGGAGTTACATCATGTGTGTGTCATTCCGACTCCAGTTTAATATTTCAGAGAATTATTGGATACTAACACCAGTAGTGTGTGATGGTGCCTGGGGTGTAGCACTTGTTATACCCCTAGTATACTAACACCAGTAGTGTGTTAGTATACTGGGGTGTAGCACTTGTTATACCCCCAGTATACTAACACCAGTAGTGTGTGATGGTGCCTGGGGTGTATCACTTGTTATACCCCCAGTATACTAACACCAGTAGTGTGTTAGTATACTGGGGTGTAGCACTTGTTATACCCCCAGTATACTAACACCAGTAGTGTGTGATGGTGCCTGGGGTGTAGCACTTGTTATACCCCCAGTATACTAACACCAGTAGTGTGTTAGTATACTGGGGTGTATCACTTGTTATACCCCCAGTATACTAACACCAGTAGTGTGTGATGGTGCCTGGGGTGTATCACTTGTTATACCCCCAGTATACTAACACCAGTAGTGTGTTAGTATACTGGGGTGTAGCACTTGTTATACCCCCAGTATACTAACACCAGTAGTGTGTGATGGTGCCTGGGGTGTAGCACTTGTTATACCCCCAGTATACTAACACCAGTAGTGTGTGATGGTGCCTGGGGTGTAGCACTTGTTATACCCCCAGTATACTAACACCAGTAGTGTGTGATGGTGCCTGGGGTGTAGCACTTGTTATACCCCCAGTATACTAACACCAGTAGTGTGTGATGGTGCCTGGGGTGTAGCACTTGTTATACCCTGTTTTGAGATGTATTATAAGACATTTAACTTCCTAACACTTTAACTAATACTCTGTACCTCTTGGTAGACCACAATGTGTGTAAACAGATTCAATAAATGTTTCATGCTTTGATACTTAGCCTTAACCCCTGGGCGGCGCAGCTATTAATACCCGATAACTCCACTGTGCACAAGAACAACAATTCAATTTTTTTTTCTTTCTATGATTGTTAAAATGTGTTCCCTGATCACGGGAAAAGTCTATGGTTATATGCATCTGTGGTGTTATTGTTGGCAGTCTGTGATTATATGCATCTGTGGTGTTATTGTTTGCAGTCTATGGTTATATGCATCTGTGGTGTTATTGTTGGCAGTCTGTGATTATATGCATCTGTGGTGTTATTGTTGGCAGTCTATGATTATATGCATCTGTGGTGTTATTGTTGGCAGTCTGTGATTATATGCATCTGTGGTGTTATTGTTGGCAGTCTATGATTATATGCATCTGTGGTGTTATTGTTGGCAGTCTATGGTTATATGCATCTGTGGTGTTATTGTTGGCAGTCTATGGTTATATGCATCTGCATTTCTGTCTCTTTTGTGAAGTAGTGCAATCTCTGCAGTATTAAATATATCAGGGGTAATATCAGTAGTGTCTAGGCTGTCTCCAAATAATGTTTAAAGCCTTAATAGCGGTCTTTAGCATTTCTTGATGATTATACAATTCCAGGAATCTTGGGCCTGGTGTAGAGTGCATGGAGTTTATGGCTACTTCAAAGTCTAGTGAGGTTAGGGAGACATCTGATATGATTTGATGTTGGTACAGTATCACAATCATGAAGAATTTCTTTGGATTACAGATCTTCAATGTGTTCAGAGGTTTATCTAAAACAGAATCGTACTGAAGCCTCAGTATTTCACCAATTTCTTTGTCTTCTGTGGAAGTTACATCACCCTTGCACAAGGACCCAATACTAAATTTTGTTTTAGTTCTAGATTTTGCATAGGATAAAAAGTATTTTGGGTTTCTCTCTATTTCCTTATGACCTTTTGCTCTTTGCCTCTCCTGGATTTTATGTGATTCTTGCAGCTTGAGCTCGAGCGTTTCTATTTCTCTACATAGCCATCCTTGTCATTTTTTGGGTAGACTGGAGAGTTGAAGTTGTTCTGTGATTTGTTTTCTTCACCTAAAGAGGGAAGGCCATTATCATTCCAATTTGCATCTTTTTTCTTTTCTAAGTAGCATGTGACTTGAGCATATATCAAGTGCTACTGGGCCTATATTCTCAAGGAACTGATTTATGTTTGCATTTTCTAGCTGTTCTTTACAGTTTATTTCTGTGAGGTTTTGGTTTATATGTTCCCAGTTATCTGTTTATAATTTAAATTAGATTTACTGAATTCTCTTCTTGGACTTGAGACTGGCTATGCAGGTCTACTACCAATGCTTGTCTGAATTTCAGTTAGGCTGTGGTCTGAGAAACATGTATTTGAAATCATTATGCTTCTAACAATTCATCGTTCTAAAAAATGGTCTAGAGTGTTTTCTTTTTTTGATGGTTCAAGAATTTATTGGTTTAAGACAAATTTGTCACACACATCTGCAAGAAGTTATTTGTGTGACTTCATTTACACTGCTTCCTGGGATTCTCTCTCTCGTATAATTGTATTTACCAGAGTCTTCCATTTTAGGTGGCATAAATTGAAATAATCAAGCAAGATGATGTTTGGGGCAGGGTTTGTGAGGTTATCTAAGCAGTATTCTGTTTTCATTAGTTGGTCTTTAAACTGCTGAGGATTTCCCTCTGGTGACTGGTATACAAGGACAATAACCAATTCTAGTACTGTATTGCTAATTTGACTGTCAGCACCTCCACCAAAACATTTGTGGCGAAGAATGCTAGGTAGAGAAATGGAAATGGTTAAACTAAAGCTACAAGAATCATACAAAACCCAGGAAAGGCAATGAGAGCAAAAGGCTATTAGTGAAAGAGAGAAATCCAAAATATTTCTTCTCCTATGCAAAATCAAGATAAAAAATCACATCTAGTGTCAGGCCCCTGCGAAAGGGAGAAGGAACGTTCACTGATGACAACAAACAAATGAGCGAAATACTGAGGAATCAACACGACTCTGTTTTCAACGAGCCACTAAACACACTGAAGATTGATAATCCAAATGAATTTTTTATGGATGTGATACCAACATTAAATTACATATCAGACGTCACCCTATCCCCACTGGATTTTGAAGAAGCCATAGACAGTATGCCTATGCACTGTGCACCAGGCCCGGATTCTTGGAACTCTATATTCATCAAGAACTGTAAAAAGAACACTATCACAGGCCCTTCACATTTTTTGGAGACAATGCCTAGATACTGGCGTTATCCCCGACATACTAAAAAAACAGCAGAGATAGCACCACTCTATAAAGGAGGAAATAAGGCAGAGGCAAAAAATTACAGACCGATAGCATTATCACACATCATAAAAATCTTTGAGAGAGTGCTAAGAAGTAAAATCACAAAATACATGGAATCACAGCATCTCCGTGATCTCAGACAACATGGTTTTAGAACAGGGCGCTCTTGCCTGTCACAGTTGCTGGACCACTATGACATGGCATTAGATGCCATGGAAGACAAACAAAACGCTGATGTAATTTACACAGATTTCCCAAAAGCTTTTGACAAATGTGACCATGGTGTTTTTGCACACAAAATGCGTTCAAAAGGAATTACCAGAAAAATAGGCAAATGGATCTACAATTTTCTGACTAACAGAACCCAGTGTGTAATAGTCAACAAAATAATATCCGGTCCATCAGCAGTGAAGAGCTCAGTCCCCCAGGGTACTGTGCTTGCTCCAGTACTTTTTCTCATCCTCATATCGGACATAGACAAAGAAACAATCTTCAGTACAGTACTAATGTATCGTCCTATGCAGATGACACTATGATTTTTATGAGAGTAGACAACATAGAGGACACAGCAAACCTCCAATCAGATGTAAATCAGGTCTTTCTATGAGCTACAGAAAATAATATGGTGTTTAACAAAGTTAAATTCCAGCTCATGCGCTATGGAATAATTTACAATAAAAACGGAAACCACGAACAAAACACTGTCAAATCATAACATAGAATGAAAAGGCAATGCAAAGGATTTGGGTGTACTGATGTCGGAAGACCTTACATTTAAAGAACACAATAAAGTAGCCGTCACAACTGCAAGAAAAATGACAGGTTGAATAACAAGAACTTTTCACACTAGAGATGCTATACCAATGATGATACTTTTCAAGACGCTAGTGCTTTCTAGAGTGGAGTATTGCTGCACAATGACAGCCCCCTTTCAAAGCTGGAGAAAATGCTGACTTGGAGAGCGTGCAAAGATCCTTTACTGCTAGACTTCACTCGGTAAAACATCTAAACTATTGGGAACAACTAAAATACTTAAATCTGTATTCTCTTGAGCTCAGGCAGGTGAGATACATAATAATTTACATGTGGGAATATAGTAGAGGGGCTGGTCCCAAACCTGCACACAGAAATAACACCACGAGACCAGAAGGCATGGCAGGATGTGCAGAATTCCCCTGTTGAAAAGCAGTGCAATAGGTACTTTAAGAGAGAACTCTATCAACATCAGAGGCCCGAGACTGTTCAACACGCTTCCACTACACATAAGGGGCATAACTGGCCGACCCCTCACAGTGTTCAAGAGAGAACTTGACAAGCACCTCCAAAAAATACATGATCAACCAGGCTGTGACCCATACGTCAGGCTGCGAGCAGCCGCATCCAACAGCTTGGTTGACCAGTCCAGCAACGAAGAGGCCTGATCGACAACTGGGCCACGGGGACGCTAAGCCCCGAAATCATCTCAAGGTAACCTCAGGTAAGGTAATAGTTCAGTGCAGATGAGTGTGTCTTTAATGAAGAGGCTGACCTCACCCTGCAGCCTGTTTCCTGTCACATCTGAAAAAATTGTACTCCAGTATCCATATTTCACTATCATAGTAGGAGGCCTGGTTGAGGACCGGGCCGCGGGGACGTTAAGCCCCGAAATCATCGCAAGGTAAGGTAGCCCTCTGTGTGGGCTTCAGTTAGGGATATAAACACCTCATTTGCCTCATGTAGGAGGTCATTTATAAAGCAGACTTCATTGGATTTGCATGTTTGGTACCCTGAATGTTGGTAAATACAAATGGTATCATATTTGTTGAACTTGTGAGTGACTTCCACAACACCCCATATTACACTTTACTCCCACACAGATACCCTATATTACACTTTACTCCTGCACATGGATCTCTGAGATACCCTCCCTGTATTAGACTTATGTTCTCAGCATTGGTCACTGATAATGCTTATCTGTGTATGACTATTGCTGTTACTATAGTGTATTTATATATGACTACAGCAAGTATTGTTGTAGTGTATTTATGTATGACTACAGCAAGTATTATTGTAGTGTATTTATATATGACCACAGCAAGTATTGTTGTAGTGTATTTATATATGACTACAGCAAGTATTGTTGTAGTGTATTTATGTATGACTACAGCAAGTATTATTATAGTGTAATAGCAGTACCCGGCCACACGTTGCTGTGGCTCAGCAACACATGTGTATTGCTGAGCCACAGCAACCTTCCCTGTTGCCCAGTCCTCCCCACCATTACCCCCTCTCTTGTCCCCTCGTCCTCCCACTATCTCTCACTTCCGTCCCCTCGTCATCCCCCACCATTCCCCACTCCCTCGTCTGATGCCTTCGTAATTGGTCTGATGTTCCCATCAGAAAATTGGGAACATCAAGTGATCTGATGTTCCCATCACTGAAATATAAGAAAAATAGTTAAAAATGAAATGAAAATATGAAAAAATATAAAAATAAACAATACTCACAAAATGAACGGTATGGTGAACAACACAGCTCAATTCCAACGCAATTCACACAAAATATATAAATCAAAATGAAAATAAATCAAAATCTATGAAAATTCAATTTATCAATGCAATTAGAAACACTAAAATGGATTCGTGACATATTTAGTATAGCATGTATGTTGCCATTATGTGCAACAGATGGCGCTGTTTTTAAAAAATGCATGTTTTTACCTGTCACAGAGGTGGCATCTATATAGTTGGTATATAAAAAGACACGCTTATTCGAATGCAACGTTGTCAAAATTTCAAAGCAATCGGTGAAGAACTTTCAGAGATTACAGTGTGTGTTGCTCTTGCATCCAACAGATGGCGCTGTTTTTCAAAAAAAGCATGTTTTTTCCTGTCACAAGTGAGGCATGTATATAGTAGATACATAAAAGACGCACCTATTCGAGTGCAACGTTGTCAAAATTTCAAAGATTTCCCTCACATGAAATAAACAGTTTTTCAGAAAAAGCATGTTTTTACACCGTCACGAACATGACATCTACACAGTATGTATATAAAAAGCTGCTCGGATGTGAATGGAACGTTGTGTGAAAATTTCAAAGCAATCGGTGAAGAACTTTCGGAAATTAGCAGTCATGCACAAACGAACATTTCCATTTTTATTTATATAGATTTATGTATGACTACAGCAAGTATAATTGTAGTCTATTTATACAGCAAGTATTATTATAGTTTACTTTTGTATGTTTTAGTGTTGTCAGTATAGTATGGTAGTGTTGTCAGTGTAGTATGGTAGTGTTGTCAGTGTAGTATGGTAGTGTTGTCAGTGTAGTATGGTAGTGTTGTCAGTGTAGTATGGTAGTGTTGTCAGTGTAGTATGGTAGTGTTGTCAGTGTAGTATGGTAGTGTTGTCAGTGTAGTATGGTAGTGTTGTCAGTGTAGTATGGTAGTGTTGTCAGTGTAGTATGGTAGTGTTGTCAGTGTAGTATGGTAGTGTTGTCAGTGTAGTATGGTAGTGTTGTCAGTGTAGTATGGTAGTGTTGTCAGTGTAGTATGGCAGTGTTGTCAGTGTAGTATGGTAGTGTTGTGAGTGTAGTATGGTAGTGTTGTCAGTGTAGTATGGCAGTGTTGTCAGTGTAGTATGGTAGTGTTGTCAGTGTAGTATGGTAGTGTTGTCAGTGTAGTATGGTAGTGTTGTCAGTGTAGTATGGTAGTGTTGTCAGTGTAGTATGGTAGTGTTGTGAGTGTAGTATGGTAGTGTTGTCAGTGTAGTATGGCAGTGTTGTCAGTGTAGTATGGTAGTGTTGTGAGTGTAGTATGGTAGTGTTGTCAGTGTAGTATGGTAGTGTTGTCAGTGTAGTATGGCAGTGTTGTCAGTGTAGTATGGTAGTGTTGTCAGTGTAGTATGGCAGTGTTGTCAGTGTAGTATGGTAGTGTTGTCAGTGTAGTATGGTAGTGTTGTCAGTGTAGTATGGCAGTGTTGTCAGTGTAGTATGGTAGTGTTGTCAGTGTAGTATGGTAGTGTTGTCAGTGTAGTATGGTAGTGTTGTCAGTGTAGTATGGTAGTGTTGTCAGTGTAGTATGGTAGTGTTGTCAGTGTAGTATGGTAGTGTTGTCAGTGTAGTATGGCAGTGTTGTCAGTGTAGTATGGCAGTGTTGTCAGTGTAGTATGGCAGTGTTGTCAGTGTAGTATGGTAGTGTTGTCAGTGTAGTATGGTAGTGTTGTCAGTGTAGTATGGTAGTGTTGTCAGTGTAGTATGGTAGTGTTGTCAGTGTAGTATGGCAGTGTTGTCAGTGTAGTATGGTAGTGTTGTCAGTGTAGTATGGTAGTGTTGTCAGTGTAGTATGGTAGTGTTGTCAGTGTAGTATGGCAGTGTTGTCAGTGTAGTATGGTAGTGTTGTCAGTGTAGTATGGCAGTGTTGTCAGTGTAGTATGGTAGTGTTGTCAGTGTAGTATGGCAGTGTTGTCAGTGTAGTATGGTAGTGTTGTCAGTGTAGTATGGCAGTGTTGTCAGTGTAGTATGGCAGTGTTGTCAGTATAGTATGGTAGTGTTGTGAGTGTAGTATGGCAGTGTTGTCAGTGTAGTATGGCAGTGTTGTCAGTATAGTATGGCAGTGTTGTCAGTGTAGTATGGCAGTGTTGTCAGTATAGTATGGTAGTGTTGTGAGTGTAGTATGGCAGTGTTGTCAGTGTAGTATGGCAGTGTTGTCAGTATAGTATGGCAGTGTTGTCAGGGTAGTATGACAGTGTTGTCAGTGTAGTATGGCAGTGTTGTCAGTGTAGTATGGTAGTGTTGTCAGTGTAGTATGGCAGTGTTGTCAGTGTAGTATGGCAGTGTTGTGAGTGTAGTATGGTAGTGTTGTCAGGGTAGTATGGTAGTGTTGTGAGTATATGGCAGTGTTGTCAGTGTAGTATGGTAGTGTTGTGTTAGTATGGCAGTGTTGTCAGTGTAGTATGGTAGTGTTGTCAGGGTAGTATGGTAGTGTTGTCAGTGTAGTATGGTAGTGTTGTCAGTGTAGTATGGCAGTGTTGTGAGTGTAGTATGGTAGTGTTGTCAGGGTAGTATGGTAGTGTTGTCAGTGTAGTATGGTAGTGTTGTCAGTGTAGTATGGCAGTGTTGTCAGTGAAGTATGGCAGAGCGAGAGAGGACCAATATATATATATAATAACTGAGTATATGGTAAGTAATGATGCAAGTGGATGTTAGTGGAATACAACTTACTGAACACTGGTAGTAATTAGCCGCCGCCCTTGCAACATTACATAGGTTTGTCACAGCTTTTTTTATCGTCTATGTGATGCATGTAAATTATAATACCTCTTACTTGTCAAGTTTGAGTGATAATGTTAATTAATATGCATATTAGTGTAATGTACTGGATGTCATATGTTGCATAGTGTCATAATATGCTCAGTACTTGCCACTTATCGTCACACGTCAATATTGCCGTCACTCCACTACTAATGTTCTTAAATCTCAAGTGAACTCTGCTGGGTGATAAAGGAGTGAGACTTGGAGAGAAAAACAGAGAAGTGCTCGATGGCTTATTTTCTAACATAATATTTCACGTGCAGAAGTGAGCGGGTCGGGCAGCGGGAGCTCACGGCACAGTCAGAGACGGGTGGAGAAACCAAGAGAGGGGAGGCGGCGGCGGGGGTGGCTCGGAAGACTACGCCGAGATCGTTGATGACGAGGGTGACTATTCCACACCAGCAAGTGAGTATATGAGCCTCTTGTTAGTTTAGAAAAGTAATAGTGGGGGAAAGTGAAGGAGCAGGGCAACAGATACGACTAGACTATCAGGAATGTTACCGGCAATGGTGGGTGACTGGGTCATTAGAAGCTGGCAGGCATGACATTATCGTGCAGACCCATATGGACCCATTGGCTCCAGGGAACAACCAAGGGACTGGTTCAGATAGGACTGTTTCATTTCCCTCGATACCCTGTTTTTGTGCTTCACAAGGTGAGCAGCTGTATGTTGTAGCAGTCCTTGTCTGTACGATGGTGATACTTAACACACCTGGCAGTACTGGACTGCTGTGTGAGCATACAGAGTATACCTGGTAGTACTGGACTGCTGTGTGAGCATACAGAGTATACCTGGTAGTACTGGACTGCTGTGTGAGCATACAGAGTATACCTGGTAGTACTGGAATGCTGTGTGAGCTACAGAGTATACCTGGTAGTACTGGACTGCTGTGTGAGCATACAGAGTATACTGGTAGTACTGGACTGTGTGTGAGCATACAGAGTATACCTGGTAGTACTGGACTGCTGTGTGAGCATACAGAGTATACCTGGTAGTACTGGACTGTTGTGTGAGCATACAGAGTATACCTGGTAGTACTGGACTGCTGTGTGAGCAGAGTATACTGGTAGTACTGGACTGCTGTGTGAGCATACAGAGTATACCTGGTAGTACTGGACTGCTGTGTGAGCAGAGTATACCTGGTAGTACTGGACTGCTGTGTGAGCAGAGTATACCTGGTAGTACTGGACTGCTGTGTGAGCATACAGAGTATACCTGGTAGTACTGGACTGCTGTGTGAGCAGAGTATACCTGGTAGTACTGGACTGCTGTGTGAGCATACAGAGTATACCTGGTAGTACTGGACTGCTGTGTGAGCATACAGAGTATACCTGGTAGTACTGGACTGCTGTGTGAGCATACAGAGTATACCTGGTAGTACTGGACTGTTGTGTGAGCATACAGAGTATACCTGGTAGTACTGGACTGCTGTGTGAGCATACAGAGTATACCTGGTAGTACTGGACTGCTGTGTGAGCATATAGAGTATACCTGGTAGTACTGGACTGGTGTGTGAACAGAGTATACCTGGTAGTACTGGACTGCTGTGTGAGCATACAGAGTATACCTGGTAGTACTGGACTGCTGTGTGAGCATACAGAGTATACCTGGTAGTACTGGACTGCTGTGTGAGCAGAGTATACCTGGTAGTACTGGACTGCTGTGTGAGCATACAGAGTATACCTGGTAGTACTGGACTGCTGTGTGAGCAGAGTATACCTGGTAGTACTGGACTGCTGTGTGAGCATACAGAGTATACCTGGTAGTACTGGACTGCTGTGTGAGCATACAGAGTATACCTGGTAGTACTGGACTGCTGTGTGAGCATACAGAGTATACCTGGTAGTACTGGACTGTTGTGTGAGCATACAGAGTATACCTGGTAGTACTGGACTGCTGTGTGAGCATACAGAGTATACCTGGTAGTACTGGACTGCTGTGTGAGCATATAGAGTATACCTGGTAGTACTGGACTGTGTGTGAACAGAGTATACCTGGTAGTACTGGACTGCTGTGTGAGCATACAGAGTATACCTGGTAGTACTGGACTGCTGTGTGAGCATACAGAGTATACCTGGTAGTACTGGACTGCTGTGTGAGCATACAGAGTATACCTGGTAGTACTGGACTACTCTCTGAGCATACAGGTCTGCACGATGGATATTCATCCACTTCAATTATTGAATTCATTTAGCGTAAGAGAATTTATATTGTTGCATCATATTAGTATTTTCAGCTGAAGATAATGAACTGGAGGTTTGTATTCTTTATTCCTAGAATATAATGTCCACTATCTTTCCCACAGCCAAAGATTACGAACTAGAGAGATCGAACATAGATGTTGGAGAAATCATTGGGGAGGGACAGTTTGGTGACGTGCACAAGGGGGTCTACCACTCGCGGGACGACTCCAATGTGCTGGTCGCCATCAAGACCTGCAAAGTAGAATCGGAAGGCACCATGGCCGAGAAGTTTTTAGAGGAAGCCTGTAAGTTGTATCATTTCTTCTTGTGTTATACATTATTAAATGGAACCCCCTCATTGTTTGGATCCCAATTTTCCTTATTTATGAGTTATATTTATGATTAAGTACCATTTGCAGATTTCCATCCCAATTTATTGGGGCATAACTGGTTAGCAGGAAGACCATCTCCACTAACCAGTAAGTCTCTGTGCCATATTGGAGAAACATAAGCATCCTTACCTAATTTAACCAAATAAACCCATGGCAACCATATGTAAAGTGATGGATGAAAGAAATATAATGTTTGTTAATGTAAGGCTGGTAGAAGCCACAACACTACTTCAGAGAGGGCAAATCATACTTAACAAACTTGATTGAAATGTATGACAGGGGGTCAGCAATATATGAGAAGAGTAGGAAGGATGGGTAAACCACATCTTTCTAAACTGCTAAACACCTTTAGATGTAATTCCTCACAAAAGCTAATGCGAGCTGCTCTAAGCAACAGTCTGTTGGACCAAGTTATCACACGTCGAGACTGTCCTCAGGCCAGCCTCGGGGAGTAGAAGAACTCCCAGAACCCTCTACAGGTATGCTCCAGGTAATATGCATGATGGAGAAACAGGCGGGGACAGCAGAAAGGCTCCAGACTGGTATGGGAGTACTTGACAGGCAGGAGACAACGGGTCACAGTCAGTGAGGATACGTCAGGCTGGAGAGGATTGGAAAGTGGTGTTCCACATGGCTCTGTCCGAGGACAATTACTCTATTTAATTGATGTAAATGACCTTGCAGCAATTTGTACATGTCGATGCTTGCAGATGATGCATAATTAATATGGAAAGTAAGAACTGAAAAGGACTGTAGAGTGCTGCAAGAAGGAACACCTTGACAAGCTTCAGAAGTGGGCAGATAAATGGCCACTGGAATTCAATCCAAATAAGTGTAAAGTAATGAAAATGGGGTAAAAGAGACGAGACGTATAAGTACTTGACACTTTTGCTCGGTAACGACTCAGCATTGCGTCGTTTTTTTTAGTAGACTCACTTCCGGTAACGACGCAGCATTGCGTCGCCGGTGGCGGCAAATTGGCGGCAGCTTCGGGAGGGGAGCGCCATGGTTTTTTATATTATATGCATGTACTTCTGTAGGGAATTTCATTGCGAATACATTGATACCAAAACGAAAGACCTAGGACCAGAATTGAGGTAACAAAGTTGAAATGAATATACCCATTTTATTAGTGCTCACTGGGGTTACGCTCCGTTACTTTCTCTGTTTGCTGTGGGTGGTACGCCTGGCTTTGGACTTTATATTTGCATATACTCCTGTAGGGAATTCTATTGCGAACACAATGTTACCAAACTGAAAGACCTAAGACGAGAATTGAGATGTCCAAAGTGAAGAGAGTGTACACATTTTATTGCTCTTGCGTGGTTCTCGGTAATATGCTCTTACTTTCTCACTGGGCTTTTGGGCTTTATATGCATTTAGTCCTGTAGAGAATTCTATTGCAAACACATTGATACCAAATTGAAAAACCTAGGATGAGAAATGAGATGATAAAGTGGAAAAGAGTATACACTTTTCAGTATTATCGCACTCTCAAATGTAATGAGAGGCGCCTTGGGGTGGTGCAGCGCTCTCTTGCTGGGCCAATTTCATCTTGTCGGCAGGTGGAGTGCGCTGTGGTTTTTTACATTATATGTATATAGTCTTGTTGGGAATTCTATTGCGAACACAATGATACCAAATGAGACCTAGGACAAGAATTGAGGTGACCAAAGTGAAAAGAGCGTACACATTTTATCGCTCTTGCGCGCTCCTCTGTAACACGCACTCACTTTCTCTGTTTGTTGTGGATGGTACGCCGGGCTTTTGGACTTTATATGCCTTTAGTCCTGTAGAGAATTCTATTGCGTACACAGTGATTCCAAAATGAAAAACCTTGGACGAGAATTCAGGTGACAAAGTTGAAAAGTGTATACACTTTTCAGAATTACCGTGCGCTCCCGTGAAACGATGAACCCCACCTGGGGTAGTGCGGGTTTTGCGCGCACGGTGAACGAAAGTGTTAACTATGCCATAAAGTGAAGGTAATTACTAGAAACAAAAAGAGAAAATGACCTGAGAGTCGATACAATCCCAATATTAACACCAGAAGCACACGTTAGGACGATAACATCAGCAGCATATAGGAAGTTACCAAACATAAGAATGTCATTTAAGAACGTAAACAAAAGTTTTCAAGTCCATACACTGCCTATGTGAGCCTTACTTGAGTATGCAGCACCGACATGGAACCCACACACATGTTCTCAAAGGTTTGCAGTTACTGATAGATTAGTACCAGAATTGAGGGGGATCTTATTTACCTCGCTGACCCATCCCTCCAGTAGTGTGTCTGCTGTATACCTGATCCATCCCTCCAGTACTGTCTGCTGTATACCTGACCCATCCCTCCAGTACTGTCTGCTGTATACCTGACCCATCCCTCCAGTACTGTCTGCTGTATACCTGATCCATCCCTCCAGTACTGTCTGCTGTATACCTGACCCATCCCTCCAGTACTGTCTGCTGTATACCTGACCCATCCCTCCAGGACTGTCTGCTGTATACCTGACCCATCCCTCCAGTACTGTGTCTGCTGTATACCTGACCCATCCCTCCAGTACTGTCTGCTGTATACCTGATCCATCCCTCCAGTACTGTCTGCTGTATACCAGACCCATCCCTCCAGTACTGTGTCTGTTGTATACCTGACCCATCCCTCCAGTACTGTGTCTGTTGTATACCTGACCCATCCCTCCAGTACTGTCTGCTGTATACCTGACCCATCCCTCCAGGACTGTCTGCTGTATACCTGACCCATCCCTCCAGTACTGTCTGCTGTATACCTGACCCATCCCTCCAGGACTGTCTGCTGTATACCTGACCCATCCCTCCAGTACTGTGTCTGCTGTATACCTGACCCATCCCTCCAGTACTGTCTGCTGTATACCTGATCCATCCCTCCAGTACTGTCTGCTGTATACCAGACCCATCCCTCCAGTACTGTGTCTGTTGTATACCTGACCCATCCCTCCAGTACTGTGTCTGTTGTATACCTGACCCATCCCTCCAGTACTGTCTGCTGTATACCAGACCCATCCCTCCAGTACTGTGTCTGCTGTATACCTGACCCATCCCTCCAGTACTGTCTGCTGTATACCAGACCCATCCCTCCAGTACTGTGTCTGCTGTATACCTGACCCATCCCTCCAGTACTGTGTCTGCTGTATACCTGATCCATCCCTCCAGTACTGTCTGCTGTATACCTGACCCATCCCTCCAGTACTGTGTCTGCTGTATACCTGATCCATCCCTCCAGTACTGTCTGCTGTATACCTGACCCATCCCTCCAGTACTGTGTCTGCTGTATACCTGATCCATCCCTCCAGTACTGTCTGCTGTATACCAGACCCATCCCTCCAGTACTGTCTGCTGTATACCAGACCCATCCCTCCAGTACTGTGTCTGCTGTATACCTGATCCATCCCTCCAGTACTGTCTGCTGTATACCTGACCCATCCCTCCAGTACTGTGTCTGCTGTATACCTGATCCATCCCTCCAGTACTGTCTGCTGTATACCTGACCCATCCCTCCAGTACTGTGTCTGCTGTATACCTGATCCATCCCTCCAGTACTGTCTGCTGTATACCTGACCCATCCCTCCAGTACTGTCTGCTGTATACCTGACCCATCCCTCCAGTACTGTCTGCTGTATACCTGATCCATCCCTCCAGTACTGTCTGCTGTATACCTGACTCATCCCTCCAGTACTGTCTGCTGTATACCTGATCCATCCCTCCAGTACTGTCTGCTGTATACCTGATCCATCCCTCCAGTACTGTCTGCTGTATACCTGATCCATCCCTCCAGTACTGTCTGCTGTATACCTGACCCATCCCTCCAGGACTGTCTGCTGTATACCTGACTCATCCCTCCAGTACTGTCTGCTGTATACCTGACTCATCCCTCCAGTACTGTCTGCTGTATACCTGACCCATCCCTCCAGGACTGTCTGCTGTACACCTGACCCATCCCTCCAGGACTGTCTACTGTATACCTGACTCATCCCTCCAGTACTGTCTGCTGTATACCTGACTCATCCCTCCAGTACTGTGTCTGCTGTATACCTGACTCATCCCTCCAGTACTGTCTGCTGTATACCTGGCCCATCCCTCCAGGACTGTCTGCTGTATACTAGACCCATCCCTCCAGTACTGTGTCTGCTGTATACCTGATCCATCCCTCCAGTACTGTCTGCTGTATACCTGACCCATCCCTCCAGTACTGTGTCTGCTGTATACCTGATCCATCCCTCCAGTACTGTCTGCTGTATACCTGACCCATCCCTCCAGTACTGTGTCTGCTGTATACCTGATCCATCCCTCCAGTACTGTCTGCTGTATACCTGACCCATCCCTCCAGTACTGTCTGCTGTATACCTGACCCATCCCTCCAGTACTGTCTGCTGTATACCTGATCCATCCCTCCAGTACTGTCTGCTGTATACCTGACTCATCCCTCCAGTACTGTCTGCTGTATACCTGATCCATCCCTCCAGTACTGTCTGCTGTATACCTGACTCATCCCTCCAGTACTGTCTGCTGTATACCTGATCCATCCCTCCAGTACTGTCTGCTGTATACCTGACCCATCCCTCCAGGACTGTCTGCTGTATACCTGACTCATCCCTCCAGTACTGTCTGCTGTATACCTGACTCATCCCTCCAGTACTGTCTGCTGTATACCTGACCCATCCCTCCAGTACTGTCTGCTGTATACCTGACCCATCCCTCCAGGACTGTCTACTGTATACCTGACTCATCCCTCCAGTACTGTCTGCTGTATACCTGACTCATCCCTCCAGGACTGTCTGCTGTACACCTGACTCATCCCTCCAGTACTGTCTGCTGTATACCTGACTCATCCCTCCAGGACTGTCTGCTGTATACCTGACTCATCCCTCCAGTACTGTCTGCTGTATACCTGACTCATCCCTCCAGTACTGTCTGCTGTATACCTGACCCATCCCTCCAGGACTGTCTACTGTATACCTGACTCATCCCTCCAGTACTGTCTGCTGTATACCTGACTCATCCCTCCAGGACTGTCTGCTGTACACCTGACTCATCCCTCCAGTACTGTCTGCTGTATACCTGACTCATCCCTCCAGGACTGTCTGCTGTATACCTGACTCATCCCTCCAGTACTGTCTGCTGTATACCTGACCCATCCCTCCAGTACTGTCTGCTGTATACCTGACTCATCCCTCCAGGACTGTCTACTGTATACCTGACTCATCCCTCCAGTACTGTCTGCTGTATACCTGACTCATCCCTCCAGTACTGTCTGCTGTATACCTGACTCATCCCTCCAGTACTGTCTGCTGTATACCTGACTCATCCCTCCAGGACTGTCTGCTGTATACCTGACTCATCCCTCCAGGACTGTCTGCTGTACACCTGACTCATCCCTCCAGTACTGTCTGCTGTATACCTGACTCATCCCTCCAGTACTGTCTGCTGTATACCTGACTCATCCCTCCAGACTGTCTGCTGTATACCTGACTCATCCCTCCAGTACTGTGTCTGCTGTACACCTGACTCATCCCTCCAGGACTGTCTGCTGTATACCTGACTCATCCCTCCAGGACTGTCTGCTGTATACCTGACTCATCCCTCCAGTACTGTCTGCTGTATACCTGACTCATCCCTCCAGGACTGTCTGCTGTACACCTGACCCATCCCTCCAGGACTGTCTACTGTATACCTGACTCATCCCTCCAGTACTGTCTGCTGTATACCTGACTCATCCCTCCAGTACTGTCTGCTGTATACCTGACTCATCCCTCCAGTACTGTCTGCTGTATACCTGACCCATCCCTCCAGGACTGTCTACTGTATACCTGACTCATCCCTCCAGTACTGTCTGCTGTATACCTGACTCATCCCTCCAGGACTGTCTGCTGTACACCTGACTCATCCCTCCAGTACTGTCTGCTGTATACCTGACTCATCCCTCCAGGACTGTCTGCTGTATACCTGACTCATCCCTCCAGTACTGTCTGCTGTATACCTGACTCATCCCTCCAGTACTGTCTGCTGTATACCTGACCCATCCCTCCAGTACTGTCTGCTGTACACCTGACTCATCCCTCCAGTACTGTCTGCTGTATACCTGACTCATCCCTCCAGTACTGTCTGCTGTATACCTGACTCATCCCTCCAGTACTGTCTGCTGTATACCTGACCCATCCCTCCAGTACTGTCTGTTGTATACCTGACCCATCCCTCCAGTACTGTCTGCTGTATACCTGACCCATCCCTCCAGTACTGTCTGCTGTACACCTGACTCATCCCTCCAGTACTGTCTGCTGTATACCTGACCCATCCCTTGTTCTCTGTGCAGCTAACTCACCTTTATCTGTGCCTTTGCTCTTTTCCTTGTCTATTGATCTTTTACATTTACAAATTGTGTAATATGAGTTATTGTGTAATTTTGTGTTAAAGGATATAATTTGGGGTTAATTTAGTCAGAATGTTAATCCATTGGTTGATGGCACTGCAGATATTATGCAACAGTTCGATCATCCGCACATCATCAAGCTCATCGGCATCTGCTCGGGGTGGCCATTTTGGATCGTGATGGAGCTTGCAAGATTCGGGGAGATGAGAGCCTATCTTCAGAACAACAAGGACCGTCTCAACCTGGCCACTCTAGTCCTCTACGCCTTCCAGCTCTCCACAGCTCTCTCCTACCTGGAGAGCAAGAAGTTTGTTCATAGGTACACACTTACAACAATAATACACCTTTGACGAGTGTGCATTCTCTCTACGTAATGGTCACCTATTTTTGTGAACGTGATAGATATGTAGCAGTGTTATGTTGGGCAGAGGATTTAGTTTAGGCAGCACAGATATCAGCTGTGTTAGTTTAGGGAGGGAAGAACAGGTGTGTTAGTTTAGGGAGGGAAGAACAGATGTGTTAGTTTAGGGAGCAGAGATATCAGCTGTGTTAGTTTAGGGAGGGAAGAACAGGTGTGTTAGTTTAGGGAGCAGATTTACAGCTGTATTGAGTCTTGTCAACAATTTGATATCTTTGGAAAGCTGTCATAGTGACAAGATATAAAGTATATGAATACTGTACATGTTATCAGAATGTGAATGTTGTCTTATTCAATGTACTCGAGTGTTTGAGACAATGCAGATGCCTTGTCTCTAGATGCTGCATTCATCTGCCACTTGCAGTTTACTTGCAGTACTGTTTTAAGCTGGCAGACTTTGGCTTGTGTTGTTACCTGCATGAAAACTGCAATTATAATGCCTCGTGTAACTTGTTCTTGTACTTAGGGACATTGCTGCAAGGAACGTTTTGGTATATTCCCACGACTGTGTCAAGTTGGCAGACTTCGGGTTGTCGCGGTGGGTGGAGGAACAGAGCTATTATAAGGCCAGCAAGGGCAAGCTTCCCATCAAGTGGATGGCACCTGAGAGCATCAACTTTAGAAGATTTACTAGTGCCAGTGATGTCTGGATGTTTGGTAAGTTATTAGTGATGTCTGGAGGCTTGGAAAGTTTATATTTATTCAGTATATTAATTCAATGAACTTGTATTATTGTGTGTTAATGATAATTTGTTGTTCAACTTGTATTATTGTTCAGGTGTATGTATGTGGGAGATATTGATGCTGGGGGTGAAGCCATTTCAAGGGATCAAGAACAATGACGTAATTAAAAGAATTGACAATGGAGAGCGCTTGGCTCTGCCTCAGAACTGTCCGCCACGTCTCTACTCGCTCATGTCCCTCTGCTGGACCTACGAGCCCTCAAAACGCCCCTCCTTCAAGGAAATTAAGGAAGTGTTAAGGTGAGTGGCTCTTCACGACACAAATTGTCCAGTAACCATCAGCTGATGTTGCATTTATGAATAATGAATAAGTCTTTCCTTTCATTGGCCGAGTCTTGTGTATGTGAATGAGAGTTCTGCCGAGGCCGACTTGAAGACTTTTGTTTTTGCTTATTGCACTGTGTAGTTGTTGTCAACCTCGTTATTGTTGTCAACCTTGTTATCGCATTGTTAGTGCTGTAAACTGACTGATTGGTCTTTATCTTGGCAAGTGTCTCTTGTTGATGACTGTTCCAACCATCTGCTGTTCTGTCTCTTGTTGATGACTGTTCCAACCATCTGCTGTCCTGTCTCTTGTTGACGACTGTTCCAACCATCTGCTGTCCTGTCTCTTGTTGACGACTGTTCCAACCATCTGCTGTCCTGTCTCTTGTTGACGACTGTTCCAACCATCTGCTGTCCTGTCTCTTGTTGACGACTGTTCCAACCATCTGCTGTCCTGTCTCTTGTTGACGACTGTTCCAACCATCTGCTGTCCTGTCTCTTGTTGAGACTGTTCCAAGTCTGCATGTCCTGTCTCTTGTTGACTGTTCCAACCATCTGCTGTCCTGTCTCTTTTTGACGACTGTTCCAACCATCTGCTGTCCTGTCTCTTGTTGACGACTGTTCCAACCATCTGCCATTGAAGACTGTTCTTGAGAACTGTTCCAAGAGTCTGCCCATGTAAGTGGAGACTGTTGGAAATGGTGTTGCACCTGTGGCCATTAAATCCAGTTTTGTCCATTTTTTGCAGGAATATTCCTGAGTGGGCCCTAAGCTTCTGGTTGGCCCAGTAAGTGTTACTTGTTTCCATCTGAGGCGGTGGATGATTATTTATGACTCGTATGTTGGTTTTGATAAGGTTCAACAAATTCTTCTGTGTTGTGAAATATCAGTGAAAATCTTACTGGGTTTGTAACTGCATTCCCAAGCACACGCAATTAAATCGAATAGATATAAGAAAGCTCTCGTTCCCTGTATAGGTGGTAGGCAAGTGGAATGTATTGAAGGAATAGGTTGTTGAAGCCAGTTCCATCCACAATTTTAAAAAGAAATATAATTAAATGTTAATGTTGGGAGGGGCTATTAGCGTGCCAGGTATGAACGGCCAGGAGGCAGGGGATGAGGAGCTAGAGCTGTCTTCCCTTGTAGTGACTGACAGGTAAGCACATGGATATCCAAGCCTGATGCAATGTAAGTGCTCTTCTGTTCTTATGTTGTTCCTTTTCATCAAAATGAGTGGTTCAGAGTTGGTTGAATTCTTGTACAGACTGACGGTTCTTAATATTCCAGCTGCTGTGTTGTCATCACTGTCAATCTTCTGCATAGCTCTAGCTCTAATAATTTTCTTAATCTGTGTTAGACTTTATGGTAAGTAAATGTCTACATTCCTCCACATAGTTGCAAGTTTTGCAGCTTCATCTGCCAAAAATGCTTAACTTCTTAGTATTGCTACATGACTTGGCAACCAATTGATAAGTATCCAACACCCTTGACTTTAAGTTGTTGTTATTACTTTACACCGGTATGAGCACTTTTGTGCACTGACTACATAATGCTGTTTGTGAAGAAGTGCTTCCTATTGTCCTTCTCAGTCATTGGAATCATGTCTTCAGAACATTATAGTTGATGTTATACTCATTTGCAAGTGGTGTATGTTATGTGTGCTTACTTATCAATGTCTACAGGGGAACAAGCTCTGGCTCTTGGGCTCTGCCTCATGAAGACAGGTGAAGTTGTGTATATTTTGTGATGCCACCCATGTTGGTGACCCGCCGCCCATGTTGGTGACCCGCCGCCCATGTTAGTGACCCTCCACCCATGTTGGTGACCCTCCACCCATGTTGGTGACCCGCCACCCATGTTGGTGACCCGCCACCCATGTTGGTGACCTGCCACCCATGTTGGTGACCCTCCACCCATGTTGGTGACCCGCCGCCCATGTTGGTGACCCGCCGCCCATGTTAGTGACCCTCCACCCATGTTGGTGACCCTCCACCCATGTTGGTGACCCGCCACCCATGTTGGTGACCCGCCACCCATGTTGGTGACCTGCCACCCATGTTGGTGACCCTCCACCCATGTTGATGACCCGCCACCCATGTTGGTGACCCTCCACCCATGTTGGTGACCCTCCACCCATGTTGGTGACCCACCACCCATGTTGGTGACCCGCCACCCATGTTGGTGACCCGCCACCCATGTTGGTGACCCTCCACCCATGTTGGTGACCCGTCACCCATGTTGGTGACCCGCCACCCATGTTGGTGACCCGCCACCCATGTTGGTGACCCGCCACCCATGTTGGTGACCCGCCACCCATGTTGGTGACCCTCCACCCATGTTGGTGACCCTCCACCCATGTTGGTGACCCTCCACCCATGTTGGTGACCCGCCACCCATGTTGGTGACCCGCCACCCATGTTGGTGACCCGCCACCCATGTTGGTGACCCGCCACCCATGTTGGTGACCCTCCACCCATGTTGGTGACCCGTCACCCATGTTGGTGACCCGTCACCCATGTTGGTGACCCGCCACCCATGTTGGTGACCCGCCACCCATGTTGGTGACCCGCCACCCATGTTGGTGACCCGCCACCCATGTTGGTGACCCTCCACCCATGTTGGTGACCCGCCACCCATGTTGGTGACCCGTCACCCATGTTGGTGACCCTCCACCCATGTTGGTGACCCGTCACCCATGTTGGTGACCCGCCACCCATGTTGGTGACCCGCCACCCATGTTGGTGACCCTCCACCCATGTTGGTGACCCGTCACCCATGTTGGTGACCCGCCACCCATGTTGGTGACCCTCCACCCATGTTGGTGACCCGCCACCCATGTTAGTGACCCGCCACCCATGTTGGTGACCCGTCACCCATGTTGGTGACCCGTCACCCATGTTGGTGACCCTCCACCCATGTTGGTGACCCGTCACCCATGCATATCATTCTATAATAATATTGTAGGCAAGACATGTTGTGTATGTACGGTGTCTTTTTGGTTACATTACTTAAGTGAAAATTGTATACTTTAGGGAGGCAACTATTCCATTATTAGACCTTAATTTCATCTATATAATGTGGTAATTTGTTTTGCAGTGAGATCCTGAGGGAAGAAAGAATGCAGCAACACGAGACGATGCGGCGAGAGAATCGTCGCGTGCAGGGCATGTCTTGGGGTGAGTAGGGCATGTCTTGGGGTGAGTAGGGCATGTCTTGGGGTGAGTAGGGCATGTCTTGGGGTGAGTAGGGCATGTCTTGGGGTGAGTAGGGCATGTCTTGGGGTGAGTAGGGCATGTCTTGGGGTGAGTAGGGCATGTCTTGGGGTGAGTACTTACAACACTACACTAATGACAACTGAAGGCCAAGGAAAATGGTGTCAATAGTCAAAATATGGAATGGTGGTGATTGTTGTTGCCCTGTCCTGTTCTGTTGGCCTCGGTGCTCTTTGTCCCCAGGCTACATGTCCCCTCCTTTGTCACCACTGCTGTCTTGTCCCTCCATTTTCTCCCCATATGGTGGTCCCCCCCCCTTCCCCATGGAGAATGTCACAGCACCATAGCTATTGTCATGGAACCATGGAGAATGTCACAGCACCATAGCTATTGTCATGGAACCATGGAGAATGTCATAGGGCAGACATGATCACCACCTATAAAATTCTCAGAGGAATTAACAGGGTAGATAAAGACAAACTATTTAGTATGGGTGTTATGCAAACAAGGGGGACACAAGTAGAAATCAAATGAGCCACAGGGATATTAGAAAGAACTTTTCCAGTGTCAGAGTAGTTAACAGGTGGAATGCATTAGGCAGTGATATGGTGGAGGCTGACTCCATACACAGTTTATAATGTAGATATGATAGAGCCCGGTAGGCTCAAGAACCTGTACAACAGTCGATTGACGGTTGAGAGGCGGGACCAAAGAGCCAGAGCTCAACCCCCGCAAGCACAACTAGGTGAGTAAAGGACCATAGATATTGTCACAGAACCATGGAGAATGTGACAGGACCATGGAGAATGTGACAGGACCATGGAGAATGTGACAGGACCATGGAGAATGTGACAGGACCATGGAGAATGTGACAGGACCATGGAGAATGTGACAGGACCATGGAGAATGTGATAGGACCATGGAGAATGTGACAGGACCATGGAGAATGTGACAGGACCATGGAGAATGTGACAGGACCATGGAGAATGTGACAGGACCATGGAGAATGTGACAGGACCATGGAGAATGTGACAGGACCATGGAGAATGTGACAGGACCATGGAGAATGTGACAGGACCATGGAGAATGTGACAGGACCATGGGGAATGTGACAGGACCATGGAGAATGTGACAGGACCATGGAGAATGTGACAGGACCATGGAGAATGTGACAGGACCATGGAGAATGTGACAGGACCATGGAGAATGTGACAGGACCATGGGGAATGTGACAGGACCATGGAGAATGTGACAGGACCTGGAGAATGTGACAACCATTTATTTTGTAACGGGACCGTGATTGGAGGATATTAATTAGCAAATGGATTAGATGTATTGGTGGGTGGACTAGTTGAACTTATGGGTTGATTATGGCCTGTCAATCATTCAAACATATATATATATAGATATAGATATATATTATTAAACTGTAGGTAAATGACAGACCCTTTGCATGTACTCTGTTACCAACAGTAAAACGTTGAAATATCTTTGTGTAGAGTTGAGTTGACCACAGGATCATAATGATACAAATATGTTGTTCAGGTTCTGATGAGCCGCCACCCAAGCCAGCTCGAGTTCCGATAATGGTTGGTGGAAGAGGACACACTTCAACACCTCCCCCTCCCTCTGGTGTTGGGTCGCCGCCTCTCTACGCCCCCTCGCAGGTCAGTAGCGGTGGTCCCACCACCTACATCGTCGCCCAGACTCCAGAAGTGCTCAGTCAGCTGTTGCGAGACGACCACAACCGGGCCGCCAATACTCCAGGCTCATACATTTCCCCGGCCTCGGTCCTCAACACCCTGCCCGTTGACTTCGTCTCAACGCCACGTTCCCCCCCTGCTGTCGCCGCCACGCAGTCCAATCCCCACTCCCCTTTCTCAACTCTGTCGCACCCTCAGTCATCTCATTCTGGGCCGTCTCATCACAGCAGCGGCCATTACTCTCCCCACTCTACTCTATCCGCTCCTCATTCTCCACTTGGCTCCCCCTCGGGAGCATCCACAAGACGTCGAGGCGGGCGAGGGGGCACGCTGGAGCGCGGGGCATCAGCAGCAGCGGGGGGAGGCTGGGGCGGAGCCAGTTCGGGGGGTTCCGGTTCACCGTCGCCGGTGCCTTTCTCGCCACCATCTACACTAGTCAAGGTTGGGTTGTCATAATATTGGTGGAGGCACGATGATGACGCTGATACTGCACGACCTAGAGCCACCATAGCGCCAGCATGCTCGGTGTTAGCATGGGGGAAGGGTAGGGTAGTCACGAGGCGCGAGTACCCTCTCTTCACCCACAATTCATTCTCCATATACACAGCCTAAGTTTTGCACCAGTCTTGTGTTAATTTTAAGCTAATGCAACTCGGAAGAACTACCGTAGTTACACACAGCAAACTCGGCAAGAAGTGGGCAGGAGTGAGAGAACGCTGTGGGTCTTCTAAACAATGAAGTTGTACCATAGAAGGAAGAATTATTTTAACTTGTTTTAACTTGTCTCTTGGTAATTTTGGCTTGGGAAAAGAAATTTTCCATCTTTTGGTAGCTTGTTAGTAGTGACAACTTTTCTACTCCAAAGTGAACCTCTTACCTGAAAATAACTATATATTTGAGAACGTACGTCTTACTACTGCACTTGATATTTAACGGTAACATTTGATAAGCATTATTTTCATTATATTTTTACTTGAATAAAACTAATTCTAAGAAATATTGTGTAGTGTAAATTCTTGGATACTAAGTAAACTGGTTAGAAGGTCAGCCCCATAGAGTTGTCTTAAGGTGTTATTAAAGATAATTACTGAGAAAACACAGCATGGTGCAGACCGACCAGCTGGGGGGTGTGGTGTCGTAGTCCCAAGCCAGCATGGTGCTGACCGACCAGCTGGGGGTGTGGTGTCGTAGTCCCAAGCCAGCATGGTGCTGACCGACCAGCTGGGGGTGTGGTGTCGTAGTCCCAAGCCAGCATGGTGCTGACCGACCAGCTGGGGGGTGTGGTGTCGTAGTCCCAAGCCAGCATGGTGCTGACCGACCAGCTGGGGGGTGTGGTGTCGTAGTCCCAAGCCAGCATGGTGCTGACCGACCAGCTGGGGGGTGTGGTGTCGTAGTCCCAAGCCAGCATGGTGCTGACCGACCAGCTGGGGGGTGTGGTGTCGTAGTCCCAAGCCAGCATGGTGCTGACCGACCAGCTGGGGGGTGTGGTGTCGTAGTCCCAAGCCAGCATGGTGCTGACCGACCAGCTGGGGGGTGTGGTGTCGTAGTCCCAAGCCAGCATGGTGCTGACCGACCAGCTGGGGGTGTGGTGGTGTAGTCCCAAGCCAGCATGGTGCTGACCGACCAGCTGGGGGTGTGGTGGTGTAGTCCCAAGCCAGCATGGTGCTGACCGACCAGCTGGGGGGTGTGGTGGTGTAGTCCCAAGCCAGCATGGTGCTGACCGACCAGCTGGGGGTGTGGTGGTGTAGTCCCAAGCCAGCATGGTGCTGACCGACCAGCTGGGGGGTGTGGTGGTGTAGTCCCAAGCCAGCATGGTGCTGACCGACCAGCTGGGGGTGTGGTGGTGTAGTCCCAAGCCAGCATGGTGCTGACCGACCAGCTGGGGGTGTGGTGGTGTAGTCCCAAGCCAGCATGGTGCTGATCGACCAGCTGGGGTGTTGGTGGTGGTGTAGTCCCAAGCCAGCATGGTGCTGACCGACCAGCTGGGGGTGTTGGTGGTGTTGTAGTCCCAAGCCAGCATGGTGCTGACCGACCAGCTGGGGGGTTGGTGTGGTGTAGTCCCAAGCCAGCATGGTGCCACCGACCCCTGGGGGTGTTGGTGTCGTTGTAGTCCCAAGCCAGCATGGTGCTGACCGACCAGCTGGGGGGTGTTGGTGTCGTAGTCCCAAGCCAGCATGGTGCTGACCGACCAGCTGGG
>WNGS01004946.1:30155943-30168848 GCA_020271785.1 Procambarus virginalis
CCTTTTTGTACTTACCAATCCAGTGATGTTTGTGGATCATGACATGAGTTGAGCATTAGTTTTATCCACTCCACTTCCTGCTCCAGGAAAATGTTTCCTGAAGATTTTTAACTCATGTTTATAGGTGGAGTGGATGTTGGGCAAGCATTACTGCTTATCACCCAGTATTGTTTCTTGCGATGGTATTTGCTGTAGCACGGTGCTGCACACAGTGGGCACATTACACAACTTGCACTTATACCTGGTGTCCTTGTGTCCTTGTGTATTGTGGTGCTCGGTTTAAAATCAGTCCCCCCAAAAAATTGGATAAAAACCTGAATTTTAGCAAATATATTATCTTTTGATGCCATACTGCATCATTACTGCATGAAAGTGTTAAGGTCTTTGTATACCTTAAGATCTTGGTATACATTAAGATGTGCGCACTAGGATCTTTATGTATGTTAAGGTCTTGGCGTACGTTAAGATGTAAGTGTACGTAAGGTCTTGGCATATGTTAAGGTTTTGGCATACGCAAAGGTCTTGGTGTATGTTAAGGTCTAATAGTGTGTTAAGGTCTTGGTGTATGTTAAGGTCTTGGCGTACGTTAAGGTCTTGGTGTACACAAACGTCTTGGAGTAGGCTGAATACCTCGGTAAAGTTCACACATCTGAAGAAAGTTATTATTCTTGCATTAGGCATTTAAATAGAGTTGTTCATTTTTAATTATATTTGAGAGGCGTACAAGTGCTGGATGACCTGTATGATGACTTTGTTCTAAGTGTACCAGCAAGTGTGTCGTTGTGTTGTGTTTGGCTTGTGTAATATCCCTTGTAAACACTTTTGTTCAGGGTGTTGCTTATAATAAATATTTAATAATAAATAATTAGTTCCTTGTTATGAGATTAAAATTTTAATTTGCCCTGTACATAGTCTTTTATTATTTTGTTTGTGTTTATTTTGTAGTTGCTTGAAATTAATATAGATTATATACTATATATATATATATATATATATATATATATATATATATATATATATATATATATTATATATATATATATGTATATATATATATATAATATATATATATATATATAATAATATATATATATAAATACAGTATATATATGTTTTTCTTGTGCACATTGTGAAAGAGCACTTGCTTCTAGTACACTAGTAGACCACCTAGAGAAACTAGAGTGAGTTCTAGGTACTTGTTTGTGGCTTTTATTATGCGTGACTCTGACTTTACGTAGCCATTATGGAATATCTAGAACACATAATGTGTGTGTAGTGATGTTACACGCTATAGCCTAAGGTTATTAGTAACAAAATAGTCATAATAATTATCAACTCATTCATGCTATTTCAGTTTTGCTTTTCAAGTTAGAGTAATGTTCTTACTATGTCTGTTTTATCTGTGTGCTTCTCTTGTGTTTGATGGCTCTTGTAATCAATGTTAAGAAAACAACTTTTGATATTTACCAAAAATGAGCTTAAATATAATTCATTCAATATGATTAATACAAATATGCCAAGTTTCTGTAAAAAAAAAAGTGACTAAGATGGTATAAAATCAAGTTAGACGATGAGAAACATTATATAATGGTAACTATTGTGATGAAACATGAGATGCTAATTTCCTGACTAACATCAATGTGGTGTAAATATTGAAGATAAATTAAACTAATTTTTTCTGCAACAACAGCGACAGGGAAGCCAGCACAGCGACACGGGAGACTGGACGAGCGGTGCCGGCAGCCTCGGGGGCCCGGGCGGTGTAAACAGCTGTGGTCTGCCTGCAGACGTAGCAGAGTTGCAACACCGGCTCCTGGAGCAGCGACTGAGGCAACAACAGAGGCAGACAGAGGAGGACAACCGCTGGTTGGCGCACGAGGAAAACAATATGGTGAGGCATTGACTCCCATGCTTTTAAGAAATGTCCCTCATTGTGTATAAGATTAGTTGTGAATTTATAAGAGATTAACTGGAAAGTAGCATAATGGTAGTATGCGTGACTCCAGAGCAATACACCATATTCAATACATGTTCCAGTTACTAAAGTTGAAGACAAAACCACTAGAAAGCGACCATTAACTTGTTTGGCGCAACCACCACGACGAAAACAACCTTTAAACAAGACATTCCATGGGGCCTGGTAGCCTGGTGGATAGCGCGCAGGACTCGTAATTCTGTGGCGCGGGTTCGATTCCCGTACCAGGCAGAAACAAATGGGCAAAGTTTCTTTCACCCTGAATGCCCCTGTTACCTAGCAGTAAATAGGTACCTGGGAGTTAGTCAGCTGTCACGGGCTGCTTTCTGGGGTGTGTGGAGAGAGGGAAAAAAATAGTAGTAAGTAAACAGTTGATTGACAGTTGAGAGGCGGGCCGAAAGAGCAAAGCTCAACCCCTGCAAACACAACTAGGTGAATACAACTAGGTGAATACATTATAAAATCGGCAAGAAAAATGGAAGGCTGAATAACAAGAACTTTTCTAACAAGAGATATCAGACCAATAATGATACTAGTGCTCTCTAGTGTGGAATATTGTTACATACTAAAAGCTCCAGTCAGCTGGGAAAGTTGCTGACCTTAAGAACATGAAGAGATCTTTTACTACCTGAATCTGTTAAATAAAACATGTAAATTATTGGGACCACTTACAATCTCTCAAATTGCTTTTTAGAGTACATGTGAGAGATAGATAATAATTTATACTTAGAAAATATTACTTACAAGACCAGGAGACACGGCAGGAAGTTCAAAATGGTCCCGTTGAAAAATAGAGGTGCAATAGGGATGCTAAAAGACACTTTTCTGGAAGGAGTCCTGTCGGCTCAGAGAGGCAAGGGAAGCAATGGCCTATAGAAGCCCCCGTGTGGTTGGAAGCATTCTTATGTCTGCCATCGACCAGATCAGGCACCCAGAAAGTTAAGCGCCCCAAAACAAACCCCTATTCTGGTTAAAATTGCTACCAAAAGCCGAACTAGTGGATAGAACTCCCCAACAGAAAACGAGCAAACTAGTATGACGACACACGTCACCGCGCCGCTGTCTGCGCAGCTCCCTCTCCCCGTGAGGGGGAAGGGGAGCCCCAGACCCCTCACGCCGGCTACACACACCTCAGTTCTTGAGGCTGATGCTATAGGCAGAGGCCGTGTGCACTGGCTCCAGTGTCTTTACAGCACTGTGCTTCACGTGTGGTGTTTGTATCCAGGGGTGCAAGCGCCAGGAGTTATCTTCAGTACTCGGGCTGCATGCGCCTAGGGCTACCTTCCCTAGGTGCCCTGTAAGTACTGCCCTTGGGGCCACCTTCCACAGGCTCCTCGGGACCTGCCTCTGCTGGTCCGTTCTACCATTCGGTTTTCAGCCACCCATTGGGATCTTGGGTGTTCTGTTCTCCCTCTGGGATCTTCTGTTCTGTTCTGTTTTCCTGCAGGTAAGAGGCAGTTTGCACTGGTAGGGGCGCAGGGTACTGCACAGCTTCATTTTTTCCGACAAAGCGGCCAGCTCTGTTCCTTGGGGTTCGTTGTCCTCTTGCAGGGTTTTGTTTTTCTTTTTTTTTTGCCTTGTGGGGGGTTCTGCCCTGTTATTCCACTGGTGTTTGCCCTTTCATGGTACTCCTTGGTGGTGCCCCCCTGCTAGGTCTTTGTGAGTGTACACGTTTTCTGGGGTTCAGCTCTAGAAGTTCGCTTCGTAGTTTTGGGTGCCGGTTAGCTGCACCATGCCTGGGACTACTTGAGTGTGAGACCTATTATAGTAAATGCTCAGGACCCTGGGAATCCCTTGGGGTCGCGTGGGTCCGATGGATGTGACTCCGGAGTCCCCACTCGCTTCGTGTTAGTTTGAGGGTTGCTCGGTCCCCTTGTCTCGGGGTGACCCTCATTGTTTTTGCCTCCGCCACGCTACCTGTTGGGTCGGTGGTCCTTTCGACCCTAAGTCCTGTGAGTGGTGCTGCTTGCTTGTGACTCAATTTACCCAATCCTCTGATGATTCTATTCGGGTACAGGCAGCGCAGGCGTTGCAAGCTAGGTTTCATCTGTTGCAATGCGCTCGGTTGGTTGCTCACCCAGATGCCCCGGGGCTGCCCCGCTTTGCTTTTCGAGACCCGGACTTGGGGGTGGGGGTCACTTCGATCCTGGTTCAGTCCACACCTCCTCGTCCTACCCCTCCAGTTGTTCGTTCTGGTCCCCCCCCCCCCTTCCCCTGCTTTAGGCCCCGAAACTTCTGAGGGTTTTGGAGTCGGGGCAGGGGTTCCTTGATCTCGAGTCTCGGGCAGCTTCGGAGGATGCCCCTTCCGGGGGGGCGGCGGAGGCTTTCGAGTCTTGTCTCCCAGCCGAAGCTTCCGGGTCTGACCAGTGGGCCCCCTTCCTTCCGGCTTCTCCGGATGTGCCTTCCTTGTCTTGTTCGGTCGGTGCTTGGGGAGATGACTCGGCCCCGGGTCCTGCTGTGGTGGACCTAGGGGCTGGGGAGGGGCTGACTTGGGGGCCTTGGGCCCCGCTGGACCCCGCCTGGGTTTTTATTCCCTCTGAGCGGGGCTTACTGCTACAAGGAGTGGGGTTTTCGTACGAGTTGGATTTGGTGTCGGCCCCTCCCCGGGTTCGGTTCTGTGTTCCCCGGGTGCATCGGTTACGTCTCTCCAGAGGTTTTCGGCTTATCGCATCCAACCTGGTGTGGTGCGGGCTGGCCTTGCAGCATACCTCTTGCGTGACCCGGATTATGCCTCGGAAATGGGTCCCTCAGAATTCAGGTTTGGGACTTCGTTCCCTTTCTGGCTCCGTTACGAGGTTCCGGAGTCTTCCTATCTAGCATACTGCCCCTTGTTTGTTCTGGATGCCTGGCATTCTTTCTGTGGTTCCTGCACGCTGGAGTGGCGGGAGGCTTCTATGGTGGTTCAGGTTTTCCTGGGGGGGGGGGGGGGTGACGATCTTGAGTACCTGAACGAGTGCTTGTTTGCCCTTGCCCTCCTACATGATGTTGGGGTTGTTCAGCTCCATGTGCAGGTCCCCTCCCTTTCGACGGCGCTTGTTGTGGAGGACTTGCGCGCCCGGGGCCTTTTGGCTTCGGCCTTACGGTTCTTTTCCCTCCTGGAGCTGTACTCAGATTGGCTCGTGGAGGATGTAAGGGCACTTTGGTCCGTCCCGGGGTCCAGCGTCTTGTCCTCGGTGACTCGTTCGTCAGCGGCCTTGTTGAAGCTTTTTGCGCTGATTTTGCGGGATGCGGTTTCCCTGTTCTATGCTTCCCGGCTCGCGTGTCGGCAGGCGGTACTGGGTTCCTCTGTGGAATCTGCTTAGTTGGTTGTGGAATCTTAGGTTGTCTCCTTTTTGTCCTCTTCTGTTTGAGGCATCTGCCGTAGCGCAGTTCATTCAGGCTGCTTCGTCTGCTTGTCGTCCGATGTCAGACTTGCTGGTTCTCCGAGGGTCCCGTGGGGGCGTCTTCCCGAAGGGGTCGTGCCAGGGCTCGGGGTTCCTCTCGTCGTGGCAGGCCACTGGTGTCAGGTTCGGGTTTGGCTCCTTCTTCAGACCCGCCCTCGTCTTGTCAGCGCGGTGATCGCTCTGCGCGGGGTTCTGGGTCTCATAAAGGGTGCCGGCCCTTTCGCAGTTTGCCCCATTGACGGGGCGATGGGGGGGGAGGCATGCGCTGTTCACTCACGCCTGGTCCCTCGATTTGTGGGTGTTTCGGGTTGTGTCTGTCGGCCTGCGGTGGCGTTGGGGGTGGCCCGGCCTCCCCAAACCTGCCCCATCGGGGCTGATGGGGCAGGTTTCTTCCCCTGCGCTCTGTCGGGTCATCTTGGAGTGGGTTTGCTTGGGCGTGGTCAAAACAACAACCATCCCTCAGATGGGTTTCCCCGTCTGTTTCAGATCCTGAAACGAGACTGCGTGGTCCTGCGGTTCATTCTGGATTTCTCCCGTCTGAACCCCTGGGTTCATTGCCTATCCTTTCGGATGACTATGCTGTCCCAGGTCCGGCTTCTGTTGGAGCTGGGTACTAGGATGGTGTCCCTGGACCTCCGGGACGCTTATTGGCATGTCCCAATTCATCCAAGGATCCGGGACTGACTGTTTTGTTGTGGGGCGTCACTGTTACAGCTTTTGTTGTCTCCTGTTCGGGTTGAACCTGGCACCTTACGTGTTCACGTGCCTTAAACAGGTCGTGGTGGCCCGTTTGCGTTTCTTAGGTGTACGGGTGTTGGCCTACCTCGACGACTGGCTGGTTTGGGCTCCCAGCCGGTTGACTTGCTTGCTAGCCAGGGATTTGGTTCTTTCCCAGCTCGCCGGGTTCGAGTTCTTGGTGAACTGGAGGAAGTCCCATCTGGTTCCCTCTCAGGTTCAGCCTTGGCTGTGTCTCGTTTGGGGCTCTCGGACCGCTTCCTTGTCTCTTCCTCCGGAGTCTCTCCTGCGGCTGCGGTCCCGCCTTCATCTGTTTCTGGTGGGCTTTGGGTCACCCGGCGGTTGCTTGAGGGGCTGTGCGAGAGCCTGAACGTCGTGGTGATGGTCTACCCGCCGGATCGGGTTTGGCTTCGTCGGCTGTTCTGGTTCCTTTGGGGTCATCCCTTCTGCCTCTCTCGCGATCGCTGGGTTCGTACCCCGGGGGCCTTGCTTCTGTTGCTGCATTGCCGGTTTCCTCTTCGGGGTTTTCGGGGTTCAGTCCTTGGCGCCTACCCGAGCCTTTGCTCGATGTGTTTCACGGACGCTTCATCTCTTGGCTGGGGTTTTGCGACCAGTGCTCACCAGGCCAGCCAGGGGTGTTGGGGTCCGACCTTTCCATCGAGCCCACAGCACAGTGCAGGAATTCGTGGCGGTGTGGTCTGCTCTTCGGAGGATTCGGGTCGCCCGTGGATCGACGATTCGGCTCCATTTGGACTACTCTCCGGTGGTTCATTGCCTGAACTGCTGGGTTCGATGTGGTCCTTGGCTCTTTGGGGTTGGTCGCTTCGGGTGACTAGTCTGCTGAATTCTTGGGGTTTGGCTCTCCTGGCGGTTCACGTACAGGAGTGTCCAACGTCTTGGCCAATGGCCTGTCTCGCTTTGTTCCCATCTCCACGGAGCGGACGGTCGACGATGTTTCCTTCCGTTGGCTTTGCCAGACGTTTAGGCATCCCGAGGTGGACCTCTTCGCGTCGGCATGGTCAAGGCGCCTTCCCTGATCGCGAGGCCTTTGGGGTCGATGCCTTTCGGCTGGACTGGTCAAGTTGGGGGTTCCTGTACCTCTTTCCCCCAATTCAGCTGTTACTCCAGGTCCTGACTCGCTTGGAGACTTACCAGGGAAGAGTTGTCCTTCTGGGCCCTTGGTGGCCGGCCCAGCCTTGGTTTCAGGCGCTGCTTGCTCGGTGTCCGAACCAGAGGGTTTTCCCACGGCTCTGCCTCTATCAGCAAATCTGTCCACGTGGCTGGTTCGATCATCACGTGGCTGGTTCGATCTTCTCGAGTCTTCGCGTATGGTTTTTTTACTCGAGTCTATCATCATCTCTATAGTGATCAGGTGGCTTCTTTATTGGTGTCTCACCTGTGGGCTTCTTCTCGGCAGCAGTATGAAGTTTCCTGGTAGTCTTTCTGTTTCTTTTTGTGTCTTCGTCATTTTGGTTCGCTGAGGGTTAGGGTGGTCTTGTCCTTCCTCTCTTGATTCTTTCAGGACCGTCATCTTATGCCTAGCACTGTCGCCTCGTGTCGTGCGGCGCTAGCGGAGCCGCTTCAGCTTGCCTTCGGTATCGATGTTACGTCTGCGCCGTTTCGCAAGCTGTCTCGTGCATTGTTTCACCTCCGGCCTGCTCATGCGCCACCTGAGTCGTCCTGGTCCTTGGACAGAGTGCTCGCTTACCTCTCGTCTCCTCGTTTCGTCGTGGCCCCTTCGGTCCGGGATTATTTCTCCAAGGTTCTTTTCCTGTTGGCATTGGCCTCTGGGGGTCGGGTTGGGGAGCTTCATGCTCTCCTCCGGCGCAGGGGTTTCTGCTCTTTCGGTCGTGGCGATCATTTTGTTCGCCTGCAGCCGTCTCCTCCTTTTCTGGCAAAGAATGAGACTGCTGCGTTCTGGAGGGGTCCGTGGGTGTTAGATGCTTGGTTGGTACGGCCCGGGGTGCATCATACTTTGTGTCTGGTTGCGGCGCTTCGCCATTATTTGCGCACCACGGCTTCTGTGTCCGGGAACGCGCTTTGGGTTGATCCGGTATCCCCTTCTTCCCTGTTCACGAGTTCGGGTCTCCCAGGTCGTCCGCAGGGTTATCAAATTCAGCCAGCCTGTGGTCTATCCCCATGCCCATGACGTCCGTAAGTTTGCAGCTATTGCTGCCATCTTTGGGAACATGTCTTGGTCTGATATTCGGGTGAGGGGTTTTTGGCGCTCGAACAGGGTCCTGGCTGCTCGTTACCTCGTGAATGTCCCTGGGCCCCGTTGGGCCTGTGTTGCTTTGGGTCAGCGGTTGCAGCCAGTTGTCTCGACTTCGAGTTGAGGAGTGAGCGACGACTGCCTCTTAGGTAAGTCCCTTTTTTTCTGTCTGTGGGTAGTTAGCTCTGGGGAGCCAACGGGGCTCCACCCAGAAAACCAGCGTTGAATGTAATGAAACGCCATTTTCTGGGCGAGTCCCGGAGGCTCCCCGACATCCCTCCCTTCCTCCGGTCGGCATTTTTTTTGTGTGTGTGTGTTTTGGCATTCAGCCTCAGAACTGAGGTGTGGGTAGCTGGCATGAGGGGTCTGGGGCTCCCCCTTCCCCCCTCCCAGGAGGGGGGAGCTGCACAGACAGCTGTTCGGCGACGTGTGACGTCATGATCATTTGCTCGTTTCTTTTAGGGGAGCTATCCACCTGTTCAGCTTTTGGTAGCAATAATTTTCACCAGAACAGGGGTTTGTTTTGGGATGCTTACCTTTCTGGGTGCCTGACCCGGTTGATGGCAGACATAGAATGCTTCCAACCACACAGGGGTTTCTATTGGTAATTGCTCCCCATGCCTCTCTGAGGGGGCCAGGTTCTGGCTCGTGGTTCCCGGTAGGCCCAAAAAACTCCATACACCTGACTGACGCCAAAGTCTGACATTAGCATATCAGCCTGGATAGCTCCGGGAGCCTCCAGTTCTCACCCAGAAATTGCGTTTCATTGCATTCAACGCTGGTTTTTTTCCAGACTCTGTAACGTAAACAATACCATAATTTATCTGATTGTCCATTACATCAGTAAAGGTATGATGGGCTGCTTGACCTGTATGGTCGGGGTTGTTATGATACCTCACCTCTGTAGTCGGGAGTAGTTAGAGCTCATCTTTTCTATAATGAATGGAATGAGTTTCCATCATCTTGTAGACTGTGAATGGAGTGAGGTCCATTCCATGTTGTCTGTAGTAAACTACAATCCATAAATAGACTTATGGTTATCTATTTTTCTTGTACCTTTTCGCAGAGGAAGCGCATGTCCCTAGCCACGAGTGCCTCGGATAAGTCGGCACTCGGACAGTGAATCCCCAGTGGCCCATCACCCCCCATCCTCACCCTCACCTGCACGAACACAAGACCACCCAGAGAGATCGGGCACTCCACTCTCCAATGGATCTGGGTCTGTGGCGGAAGAGCCAAAGATTGTCGTTAAGTAACATTACTCCCCATATTCATGTTTATTTTGACATTCATTTTCTTCATAAATTCACTTTTCATAGTTTTCTGTTTTTCCAAAAAACTGCTCCTGATTTTTGGAGAGACTACTGCTTGTAAGCATACAACAACACTCCACTGGACACAACACAATGTTGGACACAACAGAACCAGATGCTCCCCCATCCCCCACAGTGGTGTGAAAGAGGTACACTGTTAAAGGCTGGCACAAAACCACAGCAGACCATCCATACATGACCCCGTTGTGATGTCAAGCAGAAAAGGAACTTGCAGCAGGAAGCACAATGACCCATGAATCGGCCCCACCCGAGGACCTACCTCGTTTAACTGCAGGCGAGGTCCTTTCCTCTCCAAACTGCGTTTGAGCAGGGGCAGCCTAGAGAAACAGGTGGTCATAGGATGGCAAGAAAAAGCCTCACCAGACAATATGTGGGCAACAGCCTTTTTCACAGAGAGAGAGGAAAGAGAAGTGAAAAAGAGAGGCAGACAAAAGGGTGACTGATGTAACAATTAGCATGGAACAATCTCAGCAAGATCACTTCAGGAGCCACTGGGGTAGGGGGGGGAGCTCTCCAGAAATAATACATAGTAATAACAGTCATTCACAAAGAAGTCACAATAATGTGATGTATCAATGAGAAAATCAGTAGGAGCCATGTGGAGGATTGGAACCCACTCACTTGGTACCCCCATTAATGCCCTAGACCTGCTACACCATGACATGGTAAAGCATGCAACTTTGGATTCCACTCAAGCCTATAGAGGTGCAAGGCTTCCAGATGAAGTCCAATCAGGATTTCACACAATGCCCCCATGCACCTGACTTATAGTCCAGTATGGTCTCTGGTCTTCGGGTTTGACTGGGAGTACCAAGTGAGCAGTTTCGAAACGTCCTCATGGCTCCTGCTGACTTTTCTCAATAATAATAATAATAATAATAATTATTATTATTATATTATAATAATATTATTATTATATATTATTATTATTATTAAATAATAATTATATTATTATTATTATAATAATAATTATTATAATAATAATATTATTATAATAATAATAATTATTATTATTTATTATTATTATATTATTATTATTATTATTACAATAATAATAATTAGAGAGAGAAAAAAGTATCCGAGGATGAATAAGTTTATATCGGGTCATGGTGGTACCGTGGTAGAGGTTGCTGCTGGCAGTTTGTTGGTCGTGGGTTCCAGTCACCTAAGCGCTCCGGTTGATTTCTTCAATAATAACAATTCATATAAAATTTGTATTTGCATGCACAATGTGAGGAAAATGGCACCAAACACCAATATATATAAGACTTGTTGTTTCATAAAGTGTAAAGAAGGCAGGTGGGAGGGTCACTGGACAAGGTTACCACACTGCACTATTTTAATACATTTTTTAATATATAGAAATGTTTTCTCTTCATTAAAATTTTATTATTTTCTATTGTAAAATGTACATCTTAGATATAAAAGGTTATTGTTTCTTTTTAGCAAGTTGAACCAACTCCTACTGCTGATTTAGACCGCAGTAATGACAAGGTATATGAGTCAACCATTCATGTTGTCAAGGCCATAACGCCCTCACACACGATGTGAAGGAAGGACAAACAACAACAACTACCTGGACCATGTTAAGAAAGTTGCTTGGAACTGAGAGACCTTCTTGGCACGGTCGACACTCTTACTCGACCATCCCGGCTACTTCACATAGAGAGGGGTCCTGCATCTACACTATGTATATACATACCTACATAATCATACATAAATACATACATACATACATACATACATACATACATACATACATACATACCTACATACATACATACATACATACATATATATATTGGTGTATACTGGCAGCAGGTTTTCTTTTAAACCTGTCTCATTGAATATGACCCATATTCTGTATTTACTATCTTCTGCTTTGGGCTTCTATCCCTCTAACTATTTTCTTAGCATCAGGGTTAGCTGAAATAGGAGTTCTCCAAAACTCATTTTCGTATTCAGGGTGAAAAAAAGAGGTGAATTACTATAGAATGTATTACACTTATTTATACAATTTGCACAACGTTTCGAACCTCCATGGTTCATTCTCAAGTGAAGCGATTTTACAATGCTGGTTGATTTTATATATATATATATATATATATATATATATATATATATATATATATATATATATATATATATATATATATATGTCGTACCTAGTAGCCAGAACGCACTTCTCAGCCTACTATGCAAGGCCCGATTTGCCTAATAAGCCAAGTTTTCCTGAATTAATAATTTTCTCTAATTTTTTTCTAATGAAGTGATAAAGCTACCCATTTCATTATGTATGAGGTAATTTTTTTTATTGGAGTAAAATTAACGTAGATATATGACGGAACTAACAAACCCTAACCTAACCTAACCTATCTTTAAAGGTTAGGTTAGGTTAGGTAGCCGAAAAAGTATAGGTTGGTTAGGTTAGGTAGGTTAGGTATCGAAAAACACAATTAATTCATGAAAACTTGGCTTATTAGGCAAATCGGGCCTTGCATAGGTAGGCTGAGAAGTGCGTTCTGGCTACTAGGTACGACATATATATATATATATATATATATATATATATATATATATATATATGTCGTACCTAGTAGCCAGAACACACTTCTTGGCCTACTATGCAAGGCCCAATTTGCCTAATAGGCCGAGTGATTTTCTTTATTTTCAATAAATTGTTTCCAATTAGTTTATTTGAATTATTATTATATATTATATTAGGAACATAAATTATTGACTTAGTTGTGTTAGTTTAGGTTAGGTTAAGATAGGTTAGGTTAGGTTAAGTAGGGTTGGTTAGGTTCGGTCATATATCTATGTTAGTCTTAACTCAAATTTCAACAAATAACTTATAAATAATGAAATGGACAGATTTATTTTTTCATAAGAAAAAATTGAGAAAAATATATAAATTCAGAAAAACTTGGCTTATTAGACAAATCAGGCCTTGCAAGTAGGCCAAGAAGTGTGTTCTGGCTACTAGGTACAACATACATATTATATATATATATATAATATATATATATATATATATATATATATATATATATATATATATATATATATATATATATATATATACACTTGATTGTCTACACACACTTGATTAATCTTTGTATGTAGATAGGAGCTGCCTCGTATGGGCCAATAAGCCTTCTGCAGTTATCTCTATTCTTATGTTCATATGTTTCACCCCACATTTATCCCTTATGTATCCCCCCATGTTTTCACCTTTATTGTCTTATCACCTGACCCAGTGCGGG
>WNGS01004946.1:30168873-30194830 GCA_020271785.1 Procambarus virginalis
CTCTATTACGAATAGGTCCAATACAGTACTGGCAGTGGTTATTGCTTTTGATTTCGCATATGTGAAGAAGAATTTTGGATTTCTCGATTTCCTGAATTGCTTTTGTTCTAACTGCCTTTCTCCAATTTGATATCAGTGTTTCAATTTCCGCTCGATTTCTTCACTCTCCCTTTTTAATTTATTCCTTCTTTGACTGGAAATTCATGTCTGCATAAGCATTTAAGTTATTCTTTCACGCGTTATTAGTGTATTCTGCGTTCTATTTTACGTGGGATCTCTTTTCCTGGCTTTCTCAGGACACATTTTTCAGACATGACTTGATACGCTTCAGAAGTCAGTTTTTCAATTTCTTCTGTAGGACTTGTATCAGTTAGAACAGTTTCCCATGGAATTTTTGTAAGTTCCCTGCTTATTATCTCCCAGTCTATCTTTTATTAAAGGTTCATACACGGAGGATGACAAAGAAATTAGTGAAATCCTAAAAAAGCAGTATGAGGACATGTTTAGCACTCCAATAAACAACATGAAAGTAGAAGATCCAGACAATTTCTTTATGCGGATATCAAACCCCTGTAAATATAACTGATATCAACACGAGCGCACTAAATTTTGAAAGAGAAATTGAAAACATGCCCATGCACTCGGCCCCAGGTCCAGACTCATGGAATTCAATATTTATAAAGAAATGCAAAGTGCCGGTAGCACAGGCACTCAGTATAGTGTGGAGGAAGAGCTTGGACACGGGGGAGATACCAGATGCACTTAAAGTAGCAGACATAGCCCCTCTACACAAGGGAGGGAGCAAAGCATTGGCAAAGAATTATAGACCAGTTGCACTAACATCGCACATAATAAAAGTATTTGAGAGAGTGATTAGGAGTCAGGTCACCAATTTCATGGAGACCAATGACCTTCACAACCCAGGCCAACATGGATTTCGAGCGGGAAGATCGTGCCTCTCACAGCTACTTGAGCACTACGATAAAGTCACTGAGGCATTAGAAGAAAAACAGAATGCTGATGTGATATACACGGACTTCGCAAAGGCTTTCGATAAATGTGACCATGGCGTGATAGCACACAAAATGAAGTCAATGGGAATAACCGGTAAAGTAGGACGCTGGATACTCAGTTTTCTGTCAAACAGGACTCAGCGAGTAACGGTCAACCATATAAAATCTAGTCCAAGTGCAGTTAAAAGCTCTGTACCTCAGGGTACAGTCCTTGCACCGCTGCTTTTCCTTATTCTCATATCAGATATAGACAAAAATACAAGTCACAGCTTCGTATCATCCTTTGCAGACGACACAAAAATCAGTAGAAAATTACCTCGGCTGAAGACATTGAAAAACTTCAAGCTGATATTAATAAAGTTTTCGACTGGGCATCAGAAAATAATATGATGTTTAACAGTGACAAATTCCAGGTACTCAGGTACGGTAAAAATGAGGACCTTAAACATAATACAGGGTACAAAACACAATCAAATGTGCCCATAGTAGGAAAACACATGTAAAGGATTTGGGAATAATGATGTCTGACGACCTAACGTTTAGGGAGCATAACCAAGCAAATATTGCGACAGCCAGAAAAATGATAGGATGGATTACGAGAACTTTCAAATCCAGGGATCCCATCACAATGCTTGTACTCTTCAAGTCACTTGTGCTGTCCCGTCTTGAGTACTGTTCAGTACTCACTTCCCCCTTCAGAGCAGGAGAGATTGCTGAAATAGAGGGAATACAGAGAACATATACGGCACGCATAGACGCGATAAAGCACCTAAATTATTGGGATCGTCTCAAAGCTCTCCAAATGTACTCACTAGAAAGAAGACGAGAGAGATATCAAATAATATACACCTGGAAGATACTGGAGGGCCAGGTCCCAAATCTACACAGTAAAATAACAACGTACTGGAGTGAACGATATGGAAGAAAATGCAGAATAGAACCAGTGAAGAGCAGGGGTGCCATAGGCACAATCAGAGAACACTGTATAAACATCAGAGGTCCGCGGTTGTTCAACGTCCTCCCAGCAAGCATAAGAAATATTGCCGGAACAACCGTGGACATCTTCAAGAGGAAACTAGATTTATTCCTCCAAGGAGTTCCGGACCAGCCGGGCTGTGGTGGGTATGTGGGCCTGCGGGCCGCTCCAAGCAACAGCCTAGTGGACCAAACTCTCACAAGTCAAGCCTGGCCTCGGGCCGGGCTTGGGGAGTAGAAGAACTCCCAGAACCCCATCAACCAGGTATCAACCAGGTGCTGACCGACCAGCTGGGGGTGTGGTGTCATTGTAGTCCCAAGCCAGCATGGTGCTGACCGACCAGCTGGGGGGTGTTGGTGTCCTTGTAGTCCCAAGCCAGCATGACTCGGATATTCTTATACTTAATGTCCGGACTACATCAGCTAAGATATTACAACATTATGCAGGTATTTTTTCTCTTTATGTCTCTACAAGAAACCACAACTGTAAGGCTTCTGTTACACCAGAAATAACAAATTTCCTGAAGTGTTACGTTAATTGTCATCTTGTGAGAACTGTTCCCGGTCTCTTGCTGATTGTCATCTTGTGAGAACTGTTCCCGGTCTCTTGCTGATTGTCATCTTGTGAGAACTGTTCCCGGTCCTCTTGCTGATTGTCATCTTGTGAGAACTGTCCCGGTCTCTTGCTGATTGTCATCTTGTGAGAACTGTTCCCAGTCTCTTGCTGATTGTCATCTTGTGAGAACTGTTCCGGTCTCTTGCTGATTGTCATCTTGTGAGAACTGTTCCCAGTCTCTTGCTANAATCAGTGGTACCTCAGTTTAAGAGTTTAATTGGTTCCTGGAGACGCCTCGTATTCCGAAAACTCGTATTCTGAAGCGAATTTCCCCATAAGAAATAATGGGAAATGAATTAATCCGTTCCTGACTACCCCAGAAACCCCATATCAAACTAAATTTTTATACCTAATTCATCTAAATAAACCTACAAAACTATGTTCAAGTTATTACTTACCTTGCTGATGAATGCTGTAGGCGTATGGAAGATGGTGAGGAGGGGGAGGAGGAGAGGAGTTACTGTTTGGAAGGGGAGTCCCCTTCCATTATCACATCAGGCAATGAGGACCTTTCAGGTGTGCACTCCCTGGGACGTTTTATCTGAGTGCCACTAGGTCCTGGCTGAGGCTCACTGCTCGATTTTCTCACCAGATATCTGTCCATGGAAGCTTGCTTTTCCCTTCTTCGCAAGCTCTCTCTGTAGTAAGGCAACACATTGTCATTGAAAAGATTAAGGCAACGGCCTACTACAGCTTTCTCTGGGTGAGTCTTTTCAACAATTGTTTGAATCTCTTCCCACATCTGACACACCTTCTTCAATACTGCAGAAGGGACATCCGCTGCTGCCTCCTCCTCCTCCACTGAAGAATCTTCATCTGCGTTGTCTTGCTGTTCCTGTTGAAGGGCTTGGAGTTCTTCGGTGGTCAGTTCTTCGTTGTGTTCTTCCACCAACTCCTCCACATCATCACTATCCAATTCCAAGCCCATTTGCTGGCCTAGAGTAACAATTTCCTCAACAATAGGCGCATCATTTATAGGCTCAAACCCTCAAAGTCTAATTCTCTCACACATTCAGGCCACAATTTTCTCCAGCCAGAGATCAGGGTTCTTTGAGTCAGTTCTTGCCAGGCTTTGTCAACGAGTTTTAAGGCACTACAAATGTTAAAATGGTCTTTCCAGAACTCTTTGAGGGTGAGGTTTGTGGCTTCAGTCACTTCAAAACATTTTCGGAAAAGTGCCCTTTCATAAAGTTTCTTAAAATTCGCTATGATTTTCTGGTCCATAGGCTGAATTAAAGAAGTGGTGTTAGGAGGAAGGAATTTAACTGTGAGGAATTTATTGTATCGGGGCAACACATCATCTTGCAAGCCTCGAGGATGAGCAGGAGCATTGTCGAGGAGAAGCACGGCTTTGAGTGGCAAATGTTTCTCCTGCAGATATTTTTCTATGGTAGGGCACAGCACTTCATTCACCCACTCCGAAAAAATAAGCCTAGTCACCCATGCTTTTTTATTAGACCTCCACATCACACACAAATGGGTTTTCTGCACTTTATACTGTTTGAAAACCCTTGGATTTTCAGAATGATACACTAGTAAGGGTTTAATTTTCAAATCGCCACTCGCATTTGAACACAACATAAGCGTAAACCTATCTTTCATAGGCTTGTGTCCGGGCAAGGATTTTTCCTCCTTGGTAATGTATGTCCTCTTAGGCATTCTTTTCCAAAACAGTCCTGTTTCGTCACAATTAAACACTTGTTGCGGTAGGTATCCCTCAGCCTCTGCAAACTCTTTAAATTCCTCAATAAATCGTCCAGCGGCTGGTTTGTCTGCGCTGGCTGCCTCCCCATGCCTTGTAACACTATGGATACCACTCCTCCTCCTAAATTTTTCAAACCAGCCCCTGCTTGCCTTAAACTCTTTCGTCTCTGCATCACTCGTTCCAGGGGTTTTCTTTAGAAGGTCTTCGTGCAATACCCTGGCTTTCTCACAAATAATGGCCTCCGAAACACTATCTCCCCTTAACTCCTTGTCGTGTATCCAAATTAATAACAACTTTTCCACTTCTTCAAGTATTTGTGGTCTTTGTTTCGTTATTGTTCTTACTCCTTTTGCCACTTTAGCACTCATAATCTCATTTTCTTCTTAAGTATAGTGCATATTGTTGATGTGGCTTTGTTGTACTGCCTACAAAGTTCAATAACACGTGTACCGTTCTCATGCTTCCGAATTATCTCTTGTTTCTCCTCTATTGTCATCCTCACATGGGATTTCTGGCCTTTATCCTTACCACTGGCTTTCTTGGGACTCATGGTGATATATATAATAACAAATTGTATAGTCAAATCACCAAAAATCCAACAATACACTGAAAATCCACGCGAAGAATTGATGAGAGGTAGTCACTGAGCGCGAGACAATGGTAAACTGAGGGGCGGACGGGCGGAGGGGCGACGATCGCCCAGCCACCACGCGGCCACCACGCGCTAGGTCAGCCTGGACGCGTATCAACAAACTCGTGTCCCGAGGTAACCCTCGCATTCCGAGACACATTTTCCGAGGAAATCCTGCTCGTATTCCGAAAAACTCGTATACAGGGACACTCGTATTCCGAGGTACCACTGTATTACCACAGGCCCGAGGGTATCAAATATTGCCATGGTCCCAAGTGGATCAAATACAATATTACGTAGTTCCGACGGGGGGTATCAAATATTTCCATGATCCTAAGGGTATTGGATATTAGTTAGTGGCCTAACTCTCAATATACTGCTTTGCACACTGTATAGTGGCCCTAACACTCGGTATTCTGTTCTTTTGGACAGAATACGAAAGACAGTAAGTATGGTGTACTGTATAACAAGTTAAACAGCTGTTGTTAAAGCCAACAATCATTAACCCTTAAAGTGCGCATCACATCATATGACGTGCTAGGCGTTTTACCAGTCAACTGCTCTTCACGTCATATGATGTGTTGGAGTACTACGCAAGATTTAAACGGCCCGCGGATACACGGGGTTCACCACACCTTCATCAGGGCTCTTGTAAACAGACGCCATTTTTAAAAAAATCGTGGGCCAAACTCCCGGTGTTAGGGGCCTCAGTATCGCGTAAGCTACCAAGCCTGACGCACGCAGCATGAGCTCACAGCACTGCTGTTCAGCTTGTGACCACAGCATCGCCTAAAAATGCCAAAATATACTTGTTCATGCTATTATGTAGCGATGATATTATTACAGAGGACCCCTGACTGTGATAAAAGTGACCAGGGTTCTGATAATAGCAGGATTGCGATGATATTTAGCGCTGTGCGCCATGGAGGGAGGAGTAATGCTGTGGGAGGGAGGGTGGTGGCGATGTTTTCTGACTGTGTGTGGCCACCTTTTATTGACTGCACTCAGCATACCAGCTTAGTGGTTCGCTATAGTGAACACAAATGTAGATACTTATATATAACGTGTGTATAGAGGGTATAAACAGCAAGAGAAGGTTTGGAGCCGCCATTTTGGTGAGGGCGGTGGCGTCGTCTGCACGACGCCACCGTGCAGACGACGGTGTTGTTTACTGGATACCACGATCGTCTTTGGGCACCATACCAGTTTATTTGTACAAGTATGGTGAATAAACAGGTAGATATTTATTTATAATGTGTGTATATAGCGTAATAACATCACACAGTATTGTTGGAGGAGAAATATTAGTGTGTGGCCTTGAGGGAGGCAGCCATCAGCTGACTGTGTTAGGTCCTATGTCTTTGTGCATTTACTCACCATACAAGCTTAGATGTACAGTTATGGTGAACAAAACATGTAGATACTTATATATACCATCTGTATATAGTGAATTATAGCAAAAACAGTATTGTGGGAGGAGAATGTGGGCGAGTCAGATGACTGGAGGGAGGGCGGGAGTGGCTGGCTGGTACACGGCGGTCACTCCTCGTTACTTTTTGACTCATAATAGCTACTTAGTGGTTCGTTATAGTGAACAAAACATGCAGATACTTATATATAACCTGTGCTTATAGTGTAATAACCGACAAAGTATTTGTTCACTGATTGATGAACATAACTGAATCAACAATATGCACACCATATTTTTGAGTACAGCAATGATTCACTCATTTTATTATATAAATATATCAAACTACACACTATTGAATAATATTACAGCAAAAAACTATGAAACATCAATCAGAGACATTGAAATAATTAGGTAATTATCTCTTTGTGGCAACTCTGGCCTGACAGCTGGCGAGCAACAGACCGCCTGGGACGCATGCTGAGTCAGCGCCTATAATTTGCCAGACTTCCCCGCCCTATAGCGGGCAATATATGGCACTTACGATTTTTTTATTATTTTTCCCGTGATCAGTGAACACAAATTAACAGGTTAGGAAGAAAAAATAATTTTTTTTTTTTCAAAATGACATGCGCCTGTGCGGATAGCAGGATATTAGACCCCGAGCATGTTAAGGGTTAATGTGGGATTGTAAAAGTGAGCATGTACTGTACAAATTAAACACTAATGGTAGGAAAATGAAACCACATGGTAAAAGCACTGATCGTGTTATGGTATATGCTACATCCGAATTAATGCATGTATTGTTGGTGTCACGATAGTTTTTCCTTCTCATAGTTTTAACCAAGCTTAAGAATCGCTGAAACACTGAATTGGTTAAAATTATGTCTGAATTAATGCATACATTGGTCAGTGAGCCGATAGGTCTGTCTTTCTAGTTGATTTAACCTCGGAAGGGATACTAGCTTGACCATATTTTTGTTTCTTGGTACTTTAATTACTTTAATTTTAGTTTAATTTGTGGCATAATTGTAGAGTAATTGTGGAGTAATTGTATTAAAAGGATAGCTTATAATATTTTAAATATTGTCAGATTACTTGGTCAATCTGCATACTGTATACTGTAAGAGATCAGTAATTTGGATCCCAGTAACCCAAATCTGTTCAAATTGTTTGCCTTTTCTGACTATTTAACTGGAATAGGATTTTGGGTTAAGATTGTAACAAACAGAAAACCCAAGCAAATTCTTATTCAAATGCTTGAATTCTAAACTCAGAATAGAAACGTGGATTACTGGAATTTATGCTAAACAAGAACCCCAATAAAATTGAATTTGTTCACTTTTGAACATTCCCGGTAAAAAAGTCGGTTAACAGGAATTAGGACAGCCCCATGTGGTTAGGATCACGAAGCATAGAGAGTATAAATATCATATAAGTAATGCTGTAGATCACATGACTGTTAGACAGAATTTTTAACAGTGCATAGAGACAGTTTGGGCTAAATTTGTGTGGGTCGCCCCTACAGTTCCTGGAGCTATTGGGCTAATGTGCGATTCATTAGACCAGGTGGTGGTCTAATGATTAGTTATAATTACTAGTTATATTATTATTATAATAATGATTATAATAATAATTGTTGTAATTGCTAATTATTACTCTTCCTTCTGCTTGGTCTTAATGGAAGCAGGCCTCGGGTGTAAGGAGGCTGTGACAATCTCTGTCTGGAACCCGTAGGTGCGGGTCCACCTCCTGTGGCTCGTGCGGCCCAAGCTCTGCTTCGGGAGGGTGGGGTCATTCTTACCCTTCCTGGGGTGGTTCTTCTCGGCCCCGACCACAGCGGTCTCCGGGTTTGGGGGTCCCTGTGCCTTCTTTTACCAACTTCGAGTTAACTCCGGAACTGGAGCCCCTAGGGCAGTTCGTTGTTGCCTTCAACCTCATTCTGACAATTCCTGCGACGGATCTGGAACCATTGTATTGGCTATTGCCTTTCCATTGGAAACTTTCAGCGCCATGGAGAGGGAGACCTACTGCTTGGTGACAGCTTCTCCTCCATATCAACCTACCCTGGCTTTGTGCGCTGGAGAGGTCACTCCAGAGCGACAACCAGAGCTCAACTCCATATTCTTCATAGTCTCCTATGACTGATGGATGCCTGCTACTATAGACCAGGGCATTAATCTATGGCGTTAACCTTATCAGTGGACCACTAGCCAGAACCTGGGCCCCTCAGAGAGGTGCAGGGAGCAATGGGCCTGGAAAACCCCCGTGTGGTTGGGGGTTAACCTTACCCTGCTGCCATCAACCGGGGTTAGGCACCCAGAAAGGTAGCCATAATAAAACAGACTCCACATAGTAAGACAATTACAACTGAAAGCCAAACAGAGAAGTAGAACTCCCTCAATTCCCAAGGAACTAAGCAAACGTCACACACTATTGCTGCGTCACTCATCAGTTTAGCTTTCCCATCCTTACCACCAGGTGGGGGAGGGTGAGGGGGAGCCCTGGATCCCCCACGCCGGCGACCCAGCCACTCCAGTTCGTCAGCTAATGCGAACCGGGGTGGACGTCTTGCCTGGCATCGCTTTCCAAGCAGTGTTTGCCTTCATGGTGTCCCCTGCAGTGGCATTGGTTGCATGTGCTTAGAGGCCTCCTTCTCTAAGTGCACTGTGAGTGCACAGTGCACCTCCTTCTCTTGCATGTTAGGGTTCTCTTCTCTGGTGCATTCGGGAACGAATTCCGTAGGGGTTGTTGCTGCTCGGCATTTACCCTGCCCTTCAAGTTCAAGTTCAGGTATGTTTATTGAGATAAGAAAGAAATACATCTCAAAGGGATAGAGTAGCTTAGGCTATTTCTACCCCCCTACCCTGCCCTTAGGGCTAGCTGCAGTGTCGTCCCTTGTTTGGCTTTGGGTAGGGATTGGTATCGTTCAGGTTGGGGCATCAAGGTGTTGTGTAGCCTGCCTACCTACGCAGTGGCCAGTTCCTATTTCCTTTGGGGATGTTGTACTTTTATGGGGGGTTTTCTTTTGTTTTTGTTTTTCTTGCATGGTGTGGTTATAGTTCCACATATAATATATTGGTGGCCCTCTGCTAGGCCCTTGTGACTGCGCATGTCACAGGGGTTTCAGAGTTTTGATCTTCCTTGTTAGCTTTGGGTCTTAACCGGTTAGCAATACCTTGCCCGGGTTTCCTCGTTGCAGTCAGCCTACGGGCCCTAGAAAACCCTGTTGGGGCTTGATGGACCTATGGATGCATCATTACAGTTTCAGCCCATATAGTGTCGCTTTGAAGGTTACTGTGTGCCCTTGTCTCAGGGTGACAGTCACCGCCTTTGCCTCCGTCATGCTGCCTGTTGGATCACCGATACCTTTGACCCTGAGCCTTGCGAGTCTTGTTCTCTGCTTGTTCTCCAGTACTATTCTGATGACATTACTGTTAGGGTACAGGCAGCATCCACCTTGCATGTTAGGTTTAGGTTGCTACAATGCGCTAGGTTAGTTTCCCACCCAGATGCCCTGCAGCTGCCCTGCTTTGGTTATACAGACCCGGACCTGGGGGCATTAGTCACTTCGACTTTGGTTCAGTCCGCACTTCCTGGTCCTTCCTCTGTTGTTCACCTTGCACCTTCTTCCCCCCTTGCTTCCAGCTCCTAAACATCTGAGGGTTTCGGGTTGGGGCAGGGTTTAGTTGGTAATGAGACTCGGGCAGCTTTGGGGGCTGCCCCATTCAGGTTGGGGATGGAGGCATTCGAACCGGTTCCTCCTTCCAAGGCTTCTGGGTCTCACCAACAGGCCACCCTTCTTTTCAGCCTTTTCCCTGGACTCTGCCCTTTCTTCAGGGGTAGAGGGTATGGAGGACAGCTTTGCCCCGGGTCCTGACTTCGAACATCCCAGGGCTGGGAGGAGTTGACCTGGGGGCCTTGGGCCCCCCTTTGACCCCCGCTTGGGTATTGGTGCTCTCTTTGTGGGGCTTGTTGTTGCAGGGGAGGGGTTTTCTTAGTCCCCCTCCCTGTATGAGTATGATTTGTAGTCACCACCTCCGGAGTACGGTTCCGGGCTCCCTAGGGTTCCTCAGATCTGTCCTTCAGGAGGTTTTCCTTCCGGCGTTGGCTGCTGAGTTGCCGGCTTCCTCTTCACCTTTTTCAGGGTTCAGTGCCTTGGCGCCTGCCCGAGCCCTCGCTCGATGTGTTCACGGACGTACCGTCTCTTGGCTGGGGCTTTGTGACCAGCGCTCACCAGGCTGGCCAGAGGTAGTGGGCTCCATCCTTTTGTTGGGCTCACAGCACGGTGTGGGAATTCATGGCAGTTTGGCTGTCATTTCGGAGGGTTTGGGGCACTCGGGGTTTGACCATCCGGCTCCATTCAGACTGTTCTCTGGTGGTTCATTGCCTGAACCGCAGGGTTCTCTCTACGGTCCTTGCCTCTTTGAAGCTGGTCACTTCAAGTGTCTCATCTGCTTGCTTCTTGGGGTTTGGCTCTCCATGTGGTTCATATCTGGGGAGTGTCCAACGTCTTGGCAGACGGCCTGTCTTGGTTCATTTCCTGGTCTGCGGAATGGATGGTTGACACAGACTCCTTCAGTTGGCTCTGCCAGATGTACAGACTCCCGGAAGTGGATCTTTTTGCATCGCTGTGGTCTCAACGTCTCCCGAGCTATGTGGCACCCTTCCCCGACTGCGAGGCATTCGCTGTAGGACTGGTCGAGGTAGGGTTACCTGTACCTCTTCCCTCTCCCCCCCAGTCTAGCTGTTGCTTCGGGTTATGGCTCCAATGGAGTTTTACCATGGGAGAGTAGTCCTAGCAGCCCCTTGGTGGCCGGTCCAGCCTTCGTTTCAGGCGCTGCTTGCTCTGTTTCCGAACTCGGGGCGTTTTCCACGGCTCCACCTTTTCCAGCGGGTTGGACCAGTCCGGTACATAGTTGGTTCGGTCTTCTCCTCCTCTGCTCTTTGAGTCTAGTCTTTTTGTTGTGGGCTTATCACCATTTACATGGTGATCAGGTGGCTTTGTTGATGGTGTCCCACCTGAGAGCTTCATCTCAGCGACAGTCTGAAGTTTCCTGGTGTTCTTTCCGCCATTTTCTCTCTCTTCATAGGTTGTCTTCTATTTCTGTTTAGGTTATTTTGTCCCTTTCTGCCTTGGCTTTTTCAGGACCGTCATTTAATGCCTAATACTGTCTTAATCTTATCGTGTGGCACTGGCGGAGCTGCTCCAGCTTGTGTTCGGGGTGGATGTTACGGAGTATGACATTTGCTTATTTGCTTGTTTCCTTGGGAATTGAGGATCTTCTACCTCTCTGTTTGGCTTTCAGTTGTAATTTTTTTACCACCTGGAGTCTGTTTTGTTATGCCTACCTTTCTGGGTGCCTAACCCTGGTTGATGGAAGATAAGGTTAACCCCCGTCCACAGGGGATTTTCCAGGGCCATTGCTCCCTGGACCTCGCTGAGGGGGCCATGATCTGACTAGTGGTCCCCGGTAGGCAGAACTCCATAGACTAATGTCCCTGTCTAATGATTCGCATATTATCCTGATAACTCCGAGGAGCCTCCAGGGCTCACCCAGAAAATGGTGTTTTATTATATTCAATGCTGGTTTTTTTATGTTCATCAGATAAGTTTACAGATTTGGCTGTGCCAGCTGCAGTTTATCTAAAACATTTATAACCTATTAGTTGCTTTTGTTGCTAAATAAAATTATTTGAAAAACCTCTTAAGTTGCTTTTGTCAATATATGTTTGCACCAACCAGTGTTGCTCAAAACAAAAGAACGGAATGTTTCTATATATATATTTTTTAACATTTTGGTGTATTGCGGACATAAATCAGACAGATAGCTAGAACTTGAATGTTGTTAACATTTTATCTCTTGACTGTAAGCCAAACTAATATTTTAACAAGTGAAAGCCTAATAAAACTTACAGTGTACTTGTTTGTATTGTTTATTCAGAATAGTATTCCATAGACAATAACATTGTGAAGTGTTTTAATGTGATTTGTGTTGTTTACAGAGCATAATTAGTGTGGTAATCAGTAAGCAGGCCCCGGGCCCCCGTCTCTACGAGGGAATGTTTGCCGTCAGACTTCACAACACCATTACTCGCGAAGTTCACTGGCTCCACCAGGACCTTACCATGTACCAGGTGAGTCCACCAGGACCTTACCATGTACCAGGTGAGTCCACCAGGACCTTACCATGTACCAGGTGAGTCCACCAGGACCTTACCATGTACCAGGTGAGTCCACCAGGACCTTACCATGTACCAGGCGAGTCCACCTGGTACACGGTTTTATATATATATATATATATATATATATATATATATATATATATATATATATATATATATATATATATATATATATATATATATATATATATATATATAAATATCCACACTGTTCATAGGTGTATTTGCGGCGAGGCAGATGCTGACGAATATGGATTGCATGGCCTGCACTGTGGAAAATCTGGTGGTTGGCACACTAGACACGACGAAGTCAACGACATCATTAAAAGAAGCCTTGCCTCTGCCCAGTGTCCAGCGGAGAGAGAGCCCCGCAACCTTCTGAACCGTGACTCTGTTAGCTTTGCCGGCCGACCAGACGGAATCACACTGCGTCCGTGGAAGGGTGGCAGACAGTTGGCATGGGACTATACTTGCGTATCCACCCTGGCAGCCACATACATCAACCTCTCTGCCGGCACAGCAGGAGCCGCGGCGACACACAGAGAAAGAGACAAGTCAGCCAAGTACAGGCAATTAGATCATCGGTACAACTTCGTTCCAATAGGGTCTGAGACCCTAGGCCCATGGGGAGAGAGTGCAAGAAGGTTTCTAAAGGATCTTGGTTCCAAGCTCATTGACACCACAAGAGACCCTAGAGCGGCAAGTTTTCTCTTTCAGCGCCTCAGTGTCGCGATCCAGAGGGGGAATGCTCGCTGCATCCTCGGTTCCTGCCCAACGTCGGAGGAGTTCGAGGAAATCTACAGCCTCTAGGAAGCGAACTATTTTTGTGTCCTCTTAATGTTCATTTTTTCTATAAAATCAGATATGTAACTGTATAACCATGCTTAATAAAGTGTACACCATAAAAAAAGGGGGGTGGTAGGAGAAGCGAACACCCTTATGTATTCAGAGTTAAATGACAAGTTTTTCCCTGAATGCTCTGTGTTCCCTTCTCTGAGGCTGTGGGTCCCTATAATTGCACCAGAGGTGGTACCCCCCTAAATATAAATATAAATATAAATAAATATAATATAATATAATATGTATGTTGTTAAATATGACCGAAAAAGTAAGATTAATAATTCTAACATGAATTTTCTCAATATTTCTTGTTTCTTTTTACTGTCGATGTTAATTGAAAAATCAATTCTCCAAAATTTATTTTTATTTCTAGTCTGACGCAACACTTGAATGCATTTCGTAATAACTTATTACATTTTCAAAGACTTTAGTTTACACACACACAACTTGTAACCTGAAAACACTTAACAGAGTTTTACTAATTCTAACGCTAAACAACTTGTCTTATATACTCGCATTTGGGTGAGGTGATATGTTGAAACAGTTTTGGATGAGGTGAACAAACTTTTGACCAACACAAGACAGAACACGGTTCAATGAGTATAAATTGGATAAGTGAAAGGGAAGAATGGAAGTAACTGCAAAGGGCCTATTGGCCTATACTTCCTCTTGATGCTTCTATATTGGTACAGAGTCTTGAAGTTGGTAGAATATATTTTTGCATTAATTGGCTGTTGATTGCTGGTGTTGACTTCTTGATGTGTAGTGCCTTGCAGATGTCAAGCCGTCTGCTATCGCTGTATCTATCGATGATTTCTGTGTTGTTTGTTAAGACTTCTCTGGTGATGGTCTGGTTGTGGGAAGAGATTATATATTCTTTAATGGAACCCTGTTGCTTATGCATTGTTAATCGCCTGGAAAGAGATGTTGTTGTCTTGCCTATATACTAAGTTCTTTGGGCCTTACAGTCCCCAAGTGGACATTTGAAGGCATAGACGACATTGGTCTCCTTAAGGCATTCTGCTTTGTGTCTGGAAAGTTTTTCATGAGTAGGTTGGCCGTTTTTTTTTGGTTTTATAGTAAATGGTCAATTGTATCTTCTGATTTTTGTCTGTTGGGATAACGTTCCTATTAACAATATCTTTCAGGACCCTTTCCTCCGTTTTATGAGCTGTGGAAAAGAAGTTCCTGTAAAATAGTCTAATAGGGGGTACAGGTGTTGTGTTAGTTGACTCTTCAGAGGTTGCATGCCATTTCACCTTCCTTTTTATGATGTCTTCAACGAAACCATTGGAGAAGCCGTTGTTGACTAGGACCTGCCTTACCCTACAGAGTTCTTCATCGACTTTCTTCCATCCTGAGCTGTGGTTGAGAGCACGGTCGATGTAAGCGTTGACAACACTTCTCTGGTACCTGTCTGGGCAGTCACTGTTAGCATTGAGGCACATTCCTATGTTTGTTTCCTTAGTGTAGGCTGCAGTGTGAAAACCTCCGCTCCTTTCCGTGACTGTTACATCAAGAAAGGGCAGCTTCCCATCCTTCTCCATCTCGTAAGTGAAACTCGACACACAATTCTGCTCGAATGCCTCCTTCAGCTCCCGCAGATGTCTGACATCAGGTACCTATGTAAAAATGTCGTCAACATATCTGCGGTATATGGCAGGCTTCAAGTTCATGCCAACTAAGACCTTCTGTTCGATGGTACCCATGTATAAGTTTGCAAACAGGACACCTAGGGGAGAACCCATGGCGACCCCATCTACTTGATTATACATGTGCCCATCAGGGCTCAAGAAGGGTGCCTCTTTAGTACAAGCTTGGAGTAGTTTCCTTAGAATGTTTTCTGGTATGTCAAGAGGAGTAAAGGCCGGATCACGATACACTCTGTCCGCTATCATCCCGATTGTTTCATCCACAGGTACGTTGGTAAACAGGGATTCTACGTCCAATGAGGCTCTTATCCCTGTGGCCCGTGTTCCCTGCAGTAAGTCAACAAATTCCTTTCGAGACTTCAGGCTGAAAGCACAAGGTACATAAGGAGTCAGCAAGCCGTTGAGTCGCTTCGCCAGTCTGTACGTGGGTGTTGGTATCTGGCTGATGATTGGCCAAAGTGGGTTTCCAGGCTTATGTGTCTTGACATTTCCATACGCATACCCAGGTTTGTATTCCCCAATTCTTAACTGTAGCCTCTGTTTAACTCAACAGTAAAATGAGTACTTGGTTGTAAAAACGATTCTTCGCGGCGGGGATCGTATTCCAGGGACCTGCCCAAAATGCAACACGTACTAGTGGCTGTACAAGAATGTAACAACTCTTGTATATATCTAAAAAAAAAAAAAAAAAAAAAAAAAAAAAAAACTTTGGCAGGTGGAGTCTGGATTTCTTGGCGTTCACAGTTTCGATCGGTTTGTTTACCTTTGATTTCAATTTTCCTCCCCCACCATTCTCCATTCCCCCATCCCCTTGTCCCCACCATCCCAAACTTCCCCGTCCCCACGTCATCCCCACCATTCCCCACTCCCTCGTCCATTGCATTCCCAATTGGTCTGATGTTCTCATCAGAAAATTGGAAACATCAAGTGATCTGATGTTCCCATCACTGAAATATAAGAAAAACAGTTAAAAAGTGAAATGAAAATATGAAAAAATATAAAAATAAACTATACTCACGAAATGAACGGTATGGTAAACAACACAGCTCAATTCCAACACAATGTCACACTAAATAATTCAATAAAAAATAAAATAAATCGAAATCAATGAAAATAAAATTTATCATTGCAATCGGAAACATTAAAATGGAATTCGTGACATATTTAGTATAGCGTGTATGTTGCCATTATGTGCAACAGATGGTGCTGTTTTTCAAAAATGCATGTTTTTACCTGTCACAGGGGTGGCATCTATATAGTAGGTATATAAAAAGACGCGTCTATTTGAATGCAACGTTGTGTCAAAATTTCAAAGCAAATGGTGAAGAACTTTGAGAGATTACAGCATGTGTTGCTCTTACGTCCAACAGATGGCACTGTTTTAAAAAAAAGGCATGTTTTTTCCTGTCACAGGTGAGGCATGTATATAGTAGATATATAAAAAGACGCGCCTATTCGAATGCAAAGTTGTGTCAAAATTTCAAAGCAATCGGTAAAGAGGTTTCAAAGATTTCCCTCACACGAAAAAACTTGAAAACCACAGTTTTTCAGAAAAAGCATTTTTTTTTACCGTCACAGACGTGACATCTATAGTGTGTGTGTATATATGAACCTGCTCAGATGCGAATGGAACATTGTGTGAAAATTTCAAAGCAATCGGTGAAGAACTTTCGGAGATTAGCAATTTTGAACAACGAACATTTCCATTTTTATTTACACACATATATATATATATATATATATATATATATATATATATATATATATATATATATATATATATATATATTCTTTGTTATTTTGATAGGTTGAAGAAAAATACCCAGAATTCTGAGTGAAGACTGGAAGTTTGAGCTGCGGGTGCGTTACGTCCTCTCTGATCTTCATCAACTCTATGAAAAGGACCGTCACACCTTCTGCTACTACTATGAACAGGTAAATCTTGCAGTATTTACACAAGTAATATACAACATTTATTATTGGTGCCAAAACCCTTGTATTCCTTCCAACCAGTGCAGGGGACTGGGTCGTGAGAGACTGGGTCGTGGGAGACTGGGTCGTGGGAGACTGGGTCGTGGGAGACTGGGTCGTGGGAGACTGGGTCGTGGAGACTGGGTCGTGGGAGACTGGGCCGTGGGAGACTGGCCGTGGGAGCTGGGCCGTGGAGACTGGCCGTGGAGACTGGCCATGAGAGACTGGGTCGTGGAGACTGGGCTGTGAGAGACTGGGTCGTGGGAGACTGGGCTGTGGGAGACTGGGTCGTGGGAGACTGGGCTGTGGGAGACTGGGTCGTGGGGACTGGGCCGTGGGAGACTGGGCCGTGGGAGACTGGGCCGTGGGAGACTGGGCCGTGGGAGACTGGGCGTGGAGACTGGGCGTGAGAGACTGGGTCGTGGGAGACTGGTCGTAGGAGACTGGGCTGTGGGAGACTGGGTCGTCCTCTGTGATGCAACACACTGCACAAACAACTCGCATTAAAGTGAAGTATCAATGAAAACCTCAGTAGGAGCCAAGAGGAGGACTGGAACCTGTGTACTGTGTACTCGCAGGGGCTTAAGGCATGTGCTTGGCAGTACCCAGTGTGCAGATTCCAGTCCTACGCCTTGGCTCCTGCTGATCTTCTCACAGAGGAGACTGGGCTGGGGACCCATCCAATGTGATAGGAGACTGGGCTGGGGACCCATCCAATGTGATAGGAGACTGGGCTGGCATTGGAGCAGAAAGCTCACCTGCCTTGACTGAACAAAATGATCTTCATGAAACAGCAAGATCTTCCCATAACCCTTGGCATGCAGTTATCATCTAAGGCAGCCAGTTTCACTAATAATGGTAATAATAATAATGGTAATAATAATAATAATAATAATAATTTTGTTCTTATATATTGATGCATTTTCATGCTAGCAGTATTGAAAATACAACATCCTTAACCACTTAACAGTATCGATGGCCATGGACGACACTTCATGTCAACTTTTTTCTCTTGAATCTTAGCAGTGGACAGCGCATGCATCCAATACAAAAATATTTGTATAAAATTAATTTTTTATCCGATCGACTTCGGGATACTTTCAAAATAAGCGCCTTTAAAATGCGCACAATTTGATACCAAAATGAAAGATGTAACACGAAAACTGATGTTATCAAACTGAACGAGTATACACATTAGGTTGCGGTGTGCCAATTGGTACTCGTTTACGGGTAACTTTAGGCTTTCCTGTGGGGAATCACGCTGGGCTTTTGGACATTATATGCATATACACCTGCAGGGAATTTAATTGTGAACACAATGATACCAAAACGAACGACATAGCACGAGAATTAAGGTGAGAAAACTGAAACGAGTAAACACATTTTACTAATTTTGTGCTCTCACGGGTAACTTTTGCCGACTTTAGGCTTTGCTGTTGGGAGTCACACCAGACTTTTGGACATTATATGCATATACACCAGTAGGAAATTGAATTGTGAACACAATGATACCAAAACGAACGACATAGCACGAGAATTAAGGTGAGAAAACTTAAACTAGTACTGTATACACATTTGAGTGTCGCTGCGCGCTTGCCTGCATGCCGGCGGTGTGATCTCTAAGTTGGCAGCGCACATGCCTGGTGCGCGATAGTGTTAATTAACTGCGCCAACCGAGTATTCTTGGTCGGCGGGAAACTGCGCCAACCAAGAAAACTTTTTTTTTTATTTGTCCGTACCCATTCTAAATATGTGCGTGGTTGGTTGTGTATGAAATGGACTCTTAGGACCTCCAGTGAGAGGCACCATCTTGGAAAAAATTTCTAGAATTTAACGATAATACCGGTCTACTTGTACACGATAACTTCATAGCATAGTAACCACTTAGAAACGATCACAGAATTTGTTTGTGGGACTAGGTAAAGGCCAACTTGATGTACGATAACTATATTTACATTATTTAATAATAACCAGGTGATAATGACTATTATCAACATGTGATAACTGCATTACCCCGGGGCTCAAGGTATGATGAAATTGCACTCTAAGGGTTGAGGAGTAACCGAGTGGGACAGGTCGGGAAGAATTATTTACTTGTCATATATTAAGTTTTTTATTCTTAATGGAATAAATTATATTTTGTGATTTGTTCCACAGGTTAGGAATGATTACCTAGAAGATGAAAGTCAAGCAAATGAAGGGATTGACCAAGATATTGCCACTCAGCTTGCTTGTATAGAAATTAAGCGACTGTTCAAGGTATGTTGGCACATTTGTTCCATATCTTGTGTGAAATGCATTGAGTAAGGCATTTAATGCAGTCAGGAAGTACTTAACAAAGGTGTTCAACACTGTCAGAGGGCATCGAACCCTGCCAATGGGTGTTAAACTTTGTCGAAGGACATTGAATTTCCTCAGTAGGCATTGAACCCTGTCAGAGAGTGTTGAGCCCAGTCAGAAGGTTTTGAACCCTGTAAGGGTATTCAACCCTGTAAGGTGTTTAACAGTCTTCAACTCTAAATAATAAACAACAATTCAGAAGATATATAAAAGTCAAAAGTTGTTTATACTTTAGGAGAGAGATATACAGTAGTATACATAGTAAAAATATATACTGTACTGTATATATGTGTTTTATTTACTTTATTTGTATTATAGAACCATCATGACTTCATTCAGTTGAATATTAATGATCATTGTAATATTATCTTGATGCAGGATGTGTCCAGTAGTACGCTTGAGAAGAAATCTAACTTTGAATACCTGGAAAAAGAAGTTGGATTCCACAAATTCCTCCCCTCATCCATTCTCAACACAATCAAAACAAAAACGTTGAGAAAGGCTCTTCAGCAGCACATCAAAAAGTTCGGACAGCTCTCGGAGTCAGAGTGTTACTTTAAATTCCTCGAGTTGTTAGGAAAGGTCAGGAAATACGACCAGGAGTCATTCCGCTGTGCACTCGGGGTGAGTTGTGTGTTTCTCATTCCATTGTGTGTAGTTCTAATTCATTGTCTTGTTGATCCTGATTAACTGTCACAGTCCTACTTCATCATCACAATGATCCTGTTTCATTGTATTGCTGGTCCAAATTCATCATTCATTAGTCCTGATTCGCCTTCTCGTTGGTCCAGAGTTATTGTTTAATTGGTAATGATTATGGTTTTGTTGGTCATGATTCATCGTCTCATTGGTCCTAATTCACCATTTCATTGGTCATGATTCATAGTTTTGTTGGATGTGATTCATCATTGAGAAGCTGCTAAAAACATTAGGCAGAGTATCTCATGTTACCTTATTGTTTTGTCATATCTATTGTCTGAGCTACAGTTGAGATTACTCAGGCATTAAAATAGTAACGGGACTTGTTAATTGCCTGCAATGTGTAGATTTATGCACCACATCATATAACAAACACCTGGGTCTTCATCTCGTCCACACCACAGAGTATAACAAACACCTGGGTCTCCATCTCGTCCACACCACAGAGTATAACAAACACCTGGGTCTTCATCTCGTCCACACCACAGAGTATAACAAACACCTGGGTCTTCATCTCGTCCACACCACAGAGTATAACAAACACCTGGGTCTTTACCTCGTCCACACCACACCGTATTACAAACACTTAGGTAATTACACCTGGGTCTTCATCTCGTCCACACCACAGAGTATAACAAACACCTGGGTCTTCACCTCGTCCACACCACACTGTATAACAAACACCTGGGTCTTTACCTCGTCCACACCACACCGTATTACAAACACCTGGGTCTTCACCTCGTCCAGACAGTTGTGGCTCCACAACCCCCACTCAATGTCCTTAAATACTTCACCTTCATCTCCACACTCTCTACTGAAACACTCTTATACTGATGCAACAATGTCTTGGTTATGTATGATCTGATATGAGGGATAGGGTCAGTTGTCACTCCATATGAGTGATGGTGTCAGTTATATTGTGAGCTGATATATGAGGGACAGCGTCAGTTATGTTGTGAGCTGATATGAGCGATGGTGTCAGTTATATTGTGAGCTGATATATGAGGGACAGTGTCAGTTATATTGTGAGCTGATATAAGCGATGGTGTCAGTTATATTGTGAGCTGATATATGAGGGACAGTGTCAGTTATATTGTGAGCTGATATAAGTGATGGTGTCAGTTATATTGTGAGCTGATATAAGTGATGGTGTCAGTTATATTGTGAGCTGATATATGAGGGACAGTGTCAGTTATATTGTGAGCTGATATATGAGGGACAGTGTCAGTTATATTGTGAGCTGATATAAGCGATGGTGTCAGTTATATTGTGAGCTGATATAAGTGATGGTGTCAGTTATATTGTGAGCTGATATATGAGGGACAGTGTCAGTTATATTGTGAGCTGATATATGAGGGACAGTGTCAGTTATATTGTGAGCTGATATATGAGGGACAGTGTCAGTTATATTGTGAGCTGATATATGAGGGACAGTGTCAGTTATATTGTGAGCTGATATATGAGGGACAGTGTCAGTTATATTGTGAGCTGATATATGAGGGACAGTGTCAGTTATATTGTGAGCTGATATATGAGGGACAGTGTCAGTTATATTGTGAGCTGATATATGAGGGACAGTGTCAGTTATATTGTGAGCTGATATCAATGAAGTCTAAACAGTTGTAGCTTGACAAAGCAAAATGACTTACTAATGCTGATATACATTTTGCAGTCAGGCTGGTCAATCCCGGTGACACTGGTGGTGGGGCCGTGTGTGGGGATCTCCTATGTGACCGACTCTGCAAGCAAGGTTGGTGCAGGTCCTCGCTAACAATTGCCCTCTCACCACGTTTCTCGCAATTAAATTATAAAATTTTTATTCTAGATACAACACATGTAAGTATGTAGTGTCCTGTGGTACAACATGGCCCATCCTAGAACTCCTTGGGCCCCTGCTAGGACTCTTTGGCCCCCTGCTAGGACTCTTTGGCATATGCTAGGACTCCTTGGCCTCTGCTAGGACTCCATTGGCCAATGCTGGAATTCTTTGGCCCACATTGTAACAATGACATACTGATAAGCATCTAAGACATATACTCACCATGAATTTCCTTTGCTGTGGTACTTTGACTTACTAAGAATTTTATGACATGCTGATGGTCAATTTTGGCAAAATGTCATTCTTTTAGACAGCATAATTAAAACACCGACACCGAGTCAGTAATCAGTATTACATTGACGATATTATCATTGATGCTTTAAACTGTATGCAATTACAAGCGTGAAGGCTTGTTTTATTATAATACTTTATTTCAGTATTGCAAAACATTTTTAACCAACTGCATGATGTTAGGAAAAGGGAAATTGGAGACAAATCTGATACCTGGAGTACCTGCGCTTCTTGAGTTGATGGCTGGTCGACAACACCGACTTCGACCCAGCTTTTAAAATGTGGAGCTTGTTTCAGCAATTGGCATTGTTATTGTATCTTCTTGAGGTTATCTTGAGATGATTTTGGGGCTTAGCTTCCTCGCGGCCCGGTCCTCGACCAGGCCTCCTTTCTGGGTGGAGCCCCATCGGGTCCCCAGAACTTATCCAGGCTGATATGCTAGTGTCAGACTTTGGCATCAGTCATGTGTATGGAGTTCTGTGGGCCTACCAGGGACCACGTACCAGAACCTGGCCCCCTTAGAGAGGCATGGGGAGCAATGGACAATAGAAACCCCCGTGTGGTTGGAAGCATTCTATGTCTGCCATCGACCGGGACAGGCACCCAGAAAGCTTCCCAAAACAAACCCCCTATTCTGATGAAAATTGCTACCAAATACCAAACAAGTGGATAGAACTTCCCAAAAAGAAACAAGCAAATGAGCATGATGTCACACGTCACCGCGCCGCTGTCTGCGCATCTCCCCTCTCCCCGGGAAGGGGAAGGGGGGAGCGCTGTCTATCCACCCTTCAGTTCTAAGGCTGATGCTAGAGGCAGAGGTCGTGTGCTCTGGCTCCAGTGATTTTCAGCACTGTGCTTAAGTGTGGTGGCTGTCTTCCAGGGGTGCAAGAGCCAGGAGTTATTCTACAGTACTTGGGCTGCATGCGTCTAGGATTCCCTTCCCTAGGTGCCCTGTAAGTACTGCCCTTGGGGCTTGGGGTTACCTTCCACAAGTTCCCTGAGTCCTGCCTCTGCAGGGCTGTTTCACTGCTCGTTTTTTGGCCACCCTTTGGGTGTTTTGTCTCCCTTGTTTACCTTAGGGTAAGAGGCAGTTTGCACTGGTACGGGGTGCAGGGTGCTGCGCAGTTTGTTTTCTCCATTCATAGTGGCCGGCTCTGTTCCTTTGGTTACGTTGTCCTCTTGTGGGATTTTGTTTTCCTTTTTGTTTGTGTCTTGGGGGGGGGGGCGGTCTGCCTTGCTTGCCCCTTGGTATTTGACCTAATACGGTTTTCTTCTGGTGGTGATCCCTGCTTGGTCCCTGTGAGTGTTCATGTCCCAGGGGTTCAGTTTTTAGAAACTTGTTTGGTAGACTTGGGCGCCAGTTAGCAGTAACCTACCTGGGCTTGCCTGAGCATGAGTTCCGTCTCAGGACCCTGGGAATCCCCATGGGGGTGCACGAGTCCGATGAATGTGACCCCTGAGTCCCCCCTCACTTTGTGCTAGTTCAAGGGTTGCTCTGTTCCCTTGTCTCAGGGTGACTCTCTTTGTTTTTGCCTCCGTCTGCTGCCTGTGGGGTCGGTGGCACCTTCGACCCGGAATCCTGTGAGTTTCGTTGCTTGTTTGTGTGACTCGGTTACCCGGTCTTATGCTGACTATGCGGGTGCAGGCAGCACGAGCGTTGCAAGTTGAGTTCAGGTGGTGGCAACGCACTAGGCTGTTTGCTCTCCGGAAGCCCCGAGGCTGCCCCGATTTTGGTTGTTGTGACGAGGCTTGGGGTGTTGGTTGCTTCGGTTTAATTACTTCCTCGCCTCCTTGTCTTTCCCTGTTGTGGTTTAGTCTGGTCCTCCCCCCCCTCCTTCCTCTCTGCATCCGGATCCTTTCTGTCTGTGGGTATGGAGAGGGGCAGGGATTCGATGGTCTTGAGACTCGGGCGGTCTCGGGGGTTTTCCCTTCCGGGATAGCAATGGAGGCATTCGAGCCTGTTCCTCCAGCTGGGTTGTATGAGTGTGCCAGTGGGCTCCCTTCCTTAGTAAATTTCTGGCTGCCCAGCCTTTTCTTTTGAGGCTAGAGCTTTGGGGGGATGGCTCGGCCCTGGGGCTTGCCATGGAGGTTCCCGGGGTTGGAGAGGGGCCGACTTAGGGGGACTCGGGGCCCCTGTTGGACCCTGCCGGGGTTTTCTACCCTCAGTGCAGGGCTTGCGGTTGTGGGGAGTGGGGTTTTTCCTTTCCCCCACTGCGTACGAGTTGTTGGGTGTCGGTCGGACCCTCCCCGGGTTCAGATCCTTGTCCCTTCGGGTCCGTTCTGTTCTGTCCTATCGGTGGGTATTTTTCTCCATTTTTACCCCCTTTTCTCTGAGGCAGGACTTCTCCGTCATGGAGGGGTTTGGTAATTCCCTGCTTGCCAGGTTTGGGTTCGTTTTCCTGGCTTACCCTGCCACTTCGCATTTTCTGGATCTTGTGGTGTCACTTCTCACAAGTCTCGCGCATCGGGACCAGTGTCTCCTATCTCCTGGCAAGCTTGCTGGCATTTGGGAAGCTTTCTGTACGGCAGACATTCCTTCTCATTCCTTGCCGGCTTGGGTTCCGGCTCTGCTTGCTCGGTGATCGCACCCAAGGTTTTCCCGTGACTTCGCCTCTTCCTATACTCGGTCGGTCCATGGCAGGGCTGGTTTGATTCTGCCTCAAGTATCTCACCATCTGTTGGTGGTCAGGTGGCTTTGTTGATGGTGTCTCACCTGCGTGCTTCGTCTTGGCGGCAGTGTAGGGTTTTCCTTGGTGGTCCTTCATTTTTCTTTCTGTCCCTTTGTCGGTTTGCTGTGTTTTCTTGGCATGGTCTGGTCCTTCTCTTGTGGAGGTTTGGAGCTGTCATCTTGCCACATACTGTCGCCTTGTCTCGTGTGACACTGACGGAGCTGCTCCGGGTTGCTTTGGTTTTGGAAGTTGCTTCGGCACCGCTTTGTGAACTGTCTCTGGTGTGGTTCACCTCCGGCCTGCTCTTGCGCCACTTGAGGCGTCCTGGTTCTTGGATTGTGTGCTCTTTTCTCTTCTCCTCGGTTTGTGGTGGCTCCTTCATTTCTGAATAGTTTTCAGAGGCTCTTTTCTTGTTAGAGTTGGCCTCTGGGGGTCGGGTTGGTGTGCTTCAGCACCTTGAGCATTTTTTCTACTACGTCTCTAGACACCTCTATGTGCTCTATGTTGTTCTCTGGAATTCTTATTGTATCTGGTTCCCTGAAGATTTCATTTGTACAAACACACTTTGGAACTTTTCGTTTAATGTTTCACACATTTCCTTTTCATTTCCGTGATCTATTTCCCATGTTCAACCTCTGAATATTATCCTTTATCTGCAATTTGTTGTTTATGAATTTATAGAATAGACCTGGTTCTGTTTACATTTGTCTGCAATCCCTTTTTCAAAATTACTTTCTGCCTCTCTCCTCACTGCCGTGTAGTTGTTTCTCGCATCTTTGTATCACTGGTATGTTTGGGGGTTTGGCCTCTTCCTGTAGTGATTCCATTTTTGTGTCTTTTGGGTCTCTGGCCCTCTTGCACTTTCTGTTGAACCAATACGGTTTCCTAGTTCTGCTTCTCTGTTCTGGTATAAATTTTTTTGTGCCTTTATCATATATGTCACAAACTTGACATACATCTCATTTACTTCCTTTCCTAGCAACAAGTCTGTTCAATTATACTCACTAAAAAATTTCCTAAGGTTGCCATAATGTCCTCTCCTAAAGTCAGTTTTTTTAATTGCATCGACCGTCATATTTCTTCCAGATTATAACTCATCGCATAATATATTCCCAAAAAGACATGGTCACTTTTACCCAAGG